>PVKB01003263.1:0-212662 GCA_004027205.1 Ctenodactylus gundi | reverse complement strand
ACCATCATCTCATCCAGACTTTACAAATAATTGTTCTGGTTACTCCCAGTTAATGCTGGGTGAAATTTATAACATGCACTTTTACCGTTTTGAGGTAACATCCTTACCTTTTTCCATAGGGTTTATATCTTGAAGGGGTGTTGGTTATGGTAAAAGGATATTATGAAGGTGTTGGTTATAATTGAAAGGGTTTTTTTTTAGCATCTATTGTGTATTTCTGTAACTTTTATCTTTATTCCCATAATACATTACATGCATTCCTACATATATTGAACTACCTTGACATCCACATCCATGGAAGAAATTGGCTTTTCTTCCTTTCTAAAAGACTGGGAGACTCCAGCTTTGAATTCACCTGTCTCAGCTGGCAGACATTAAGAATGCAAATTCCTGTTGAGCCTCAATTGCTCTTCGGGGGTGGGGCTGCTGGGCTGTAGAATCTCGCGAGGTGGAGCATGGGAGGTCTGGCCTGGGCCCTGGCAGCCTCTTTTCGGGGTGCCAGGCAGGGGCCGAGTGGTGGCAGCTCTGTGTTGCGGCCCTAGATGTGCTGGGCCACCCGTGGCTGAGCATCACCATGCTGCCTGAGCTTGGACTGCTGCTTACCACCCCCGCAGCGGCCTGACTGCTGCTTGGAGCCCCAGCAGCGTCCTGGGGAACTCTGCCTGTCTTACGGAGCCAGGGTGGAGGAGAGAAGCCGGAGTGTAACCTGGCAAGGGCCTTACACCCAAGGCAGGGTGAGTGTGGGCCCGCTGTGACCTCGCAGGCCCCTAGTCCCGCTGCCCCGATGCCGCCCTGAAGTCCTGCCATTCCTGACCCCTTCACATCCCTGCCCTCAGTAATTTAAGGGTTCTTGGATCCTTGACTCCGGCGCAGGTTTTCTCTGGAGTTAGGCTCCCCACTTCAAGGACATTTGGCCCCACAACTCTGGGAGAGAGGTCCCTACCCTTAAGTGCAGCCACTGTGATCATTATTCCTTTCTTTTACTCCTCTCAGGTCCCATCGGCTATGGTTTGGTTTGTTCTTTGTTTTGGAGAACTGCAAGGTGCATCTTTAGATGATGTATTTTGAACTGCGTGTTTTGTAGCAGACGCACCATAGGTATCAACTTTTTCAGAACTGCATGTGCTGTGTCCCACTAATTCGGCTACCCAGTTTTGCCAACGTTAGTCAGTGTTGAACTACCTTAACATCCACGAAATAAAAACAGTTTGATCCTAATGTAGATTTTCAGAATGTGATGCTGAGTTGGGTGAATGCAGATGTTATCTGCAGGTGTCTGTGTCTGTGGTGTTGTACATATTGCTCTGAAGAATTTGTTGTTTTCCTGTATCCATGTGTGGTTTTGTCAGAGTAATGTTGAATTCATAGTTTCTTTTGGATCATGTCTTACCTTTTTTCAATGTTAGTGTGGAAGACATTGGCATTTGTTCCTTTCTAAACGTCTGATAGACTCCAGCTTTGAATTCACCTGGTCTCAGCTGGCAGACATTAAGAATGCAAATTCCTGTTGAGCCTTAAGTGCTCTTAAGGGGTGGGGCTGCTTGGCTGCAGTCTCCCAAGGAGGTCTTTTTCTTTTCAGATTAATTCCCAGATTTCTTTATAACGGTGTTTTTCTGTGGTTTTAATTTTTAAAGTGTTATTTTATTGAGTCATTTTTTATTGATATTTGCTTTATGAACACCTATGACAGTTTTGGATAAGTACATACGGGGTACTCAAAAGAAAGTATTGTGTTGCAGTTTCCTAAAACACTCAATTTATTGGTTAAATCCATTTCCTCCATAGTATAGTTTAATTTCCTGATGCATGATTTTTGGATTCCTTTACTAGGTGTAGTAATTTATTTTTTTTGTTGTTTTGTTTTGTATTTGTTTAAAAAACAGGGTCTTTCTCTGAAGTCCAGGCTGGTTCTGAACTCAAGATGGATCCCAAGCTGGCCTGGTCTCAGCTTCCCGAGGGGCAGGATAGCAGGCGTGCACCACCACGCCAGGTGGATGTGGTACTGGGGAATGGAGTGCAGGGCCTTGCCCTCACTAGACAAGTGCACTCTGGCTGCTTGGCTAGTCCTCCAGCCCCCTGTTACCTGTTTCTGATAGGTTAGTATCACAGTCCGCTACTATGAAGGGATTAGAGTCAGTTATGTCAAGTCGTGTTTGTTGTTAAAACTGGGCACAGTGGCGTTTAGTGTGGCTGAATGTTTGATTGTTGCATGGGGATCTATCGTGTACTGGTCTGCACAGGTGGTGGTGTCTCTTCTGACAAGGGCTGATTAGAAATCTCCCTGGTCAGATCCAAGGAGAGCTGCTCCTGCTTGCTTTTGGTGGGCAGAACTTCAGAGAAGGAAAAGTACAAACAGGTGGTGTGATGAAGATCCGGGATTTTCCAGTTATGTCACAGGCAGGAGCCCTCGTTGGGAGCCAGCTCAGGGCTCCAGGCCGTCACCACTTCAGACCCACACTTACAGTATACCTGCTGCTTGGCTTCTGGGACTTTGGTTTCTTTCTTTCTTTTTTTTTTTTTTTTCCTCTAAAGGAGATCCTTTCTTATTGCTCTGCATTTCTCCCTGGGGGAGTTCCTTGCCAGGGCTCATGGTGAAGTGCTTGAAGCAGTCAGTACTTTTCACTTTTGCACTTCATGTCTGTCTGTGTTTGCAGGCAAGATGTGTTTCAGGAGAGACAGTAGGAGTACAATAGTCTTGGTTTTTGATCTCCAGTGTTTTCGTTATGGCTGACACAGTGCATTAAATGTAGCTACTGAAATTTGTATATGAATCCCTGTCACTTTCTCTTGTTTGAGACTTTATTAATTTTCTCCGAGTAAACCACCTTCTTGCCTTTGTCTCAGAGACATTGACTTCTTGGCCTGTATTTCTGTTTCTTTTAAGTGTTATGTGCCATAGTAGTGTTGGGGTCTTCAGGGCCCGAGAGCCTCAGCATCGCTGACCTTGACCGAGTTCCTTCCTTCCCAGAACAAACGTTACTGCTTGTAAGTTAAGCCAAGTGTTCTTTTGCTTAAGCTCCCGGAACTGCTCCTTTTTCATCCTCCCTCCTCTACTCCTTCCCTCCCCCTAGGCGACCCCAGGCTGGAGAAGGCCTTGCTGATCGGCCCAAGATAACTACCTCAGTCCATTTAAGCCCCTGTACTCCCTAAGTAAACTGGAGACGGGGATCGCTGAATCGACTCCCCAGAGTGTGTTACTCTGTGGTCCCATCCCTCCTCGGCTGTTCCGGGGGTCCCCGCGGGACGGAAACCCCTACATTTGGAGCCGGAACAGGGACCTGAGGCAATTGGAGAGACCTGAGACGATCAGGTAAGTGTGGGATGGGACCCCCTTGTGGTCATGGGAAACATCCTGTTCTCAGGACGTTTCGACAAATCTAAGGGTGAGGGCTCCTCTGTAACTGAGGCTGCCGGCAAAGGCGATGTCGACAAAGCTTCTCTTTCTCCTTCTGCTCCCCTGCCTTCTGCTCCTGAATCTATCTGGGCTCCTTTGCCCATGTTTGCTGCTTCGGCATCACCCCCGCTGCCCCCTCAGCCCCCTCCGTTCCCTGAGCTCTGGGCTCCCCAGCTGCACCCTGCAGCAGGCCGAGGCCAGGGCTAGCCCCCTCAAAGGGGCGAGACCGAGGCCAGAGCTAGCCCCATAAAGGGGCTAGGCCGAGGCCAGGTCAGGCCTAGACCTCCAAAGGGGCTAGGCCGAGGCCAGGCCAGGGCTAGCCCCCCAAAGTGGGCTAGGACAAGGCAAGGCCAGGTATAGCCCCCCCAAAGGGGGGCTAGGCCCAGGCCGAGGCCAGGCCTTGGCCAGACCCGGGCTGGCCCCACCAATGCGGGGCCAGGCTGACGCCAGGCCCGAGCTGGCCCCCACAATGGGGGGCCAGGCCAAGACCAGGCCGGGATGGCCCCCCCAATGGGGGGACAGGCCAACGCCAGGCTCAAGCTGGCCCCCCCAGAGGGGGGCCAGGCCGAGGCCAGGCCTGGGCTGGCTCCCCCAACGGGGGGCTAGACCGAGGCCAGGCCCTGGCTAGCCCCCCAAGCGTTAGGCCGAGTGCAGTTCAATGCTAGCTCCCAGGGTTACATCAAGGCTCAATCTCCAAAATGGTTACTCGGACGCCAGGCCAGGGCTACCCCCCAAAGGGTTTGGCCGAGGTCAGGCCAGGGAGATTCCCCCAAGAGTTATGCAGAGTGTAGTTCAATTCTAGCACCCAGGGCTGTGTCGAGGCCTAACCACCCAAAAGGGCCTCACAGAGGCCAGGCCAGAGCTAGCCCCACAAAGGGGCCAGGCCAGGGCTAGCCCCCCAAAGGGGCTAGGCCGAGGCCAGGGCTAGCCCCCCAAAGGGGCTAGGCCGAGGCCGGGGCTAGCCCCCCTAAGGGGCTTGGCCGAGGCCGGGCCAGGGCTAGCCCACCAAAGGCGCTGGGCCGAGGACGGGCCAGGGCTAGCCGCCCAAAGGGGCTAGGATGAGACCGGGCCAGGGCTAGCCTCACCAAAGGGGGCCTAGGCCGAGGCCTGGCCAGGGCTAGCCCACCAAAGGGGCCTAGGCCGAGGCCGGGCCAGGTCTAGCCCCCCAGAGGGGCTGCGCCGAGGCTGGGCCAGGGTTAGACCCCAAAGGGGCTAGGCCGAGGCCAGGCTTGGGCTAGAACCCTAAGGGGCTAGCCCGAGGCCGGGCCAGGGCTAGCCCCACAAAGGGGGTCTAGGCCGAGGCCGGGCCAGGGCTAGTCCCCCAAAGGGGTGCTAGGCCAAGGCCAGGCCAGGGCTAGCCCCCACAAAGGGGGCCGAGGCCAGGCCTGGGCTAGCCCCCCAAGGGTTAGGCCGAGTGTAGTTCAATTCTAGCCCCCAGGGTTACATTGAGGCTTAATCTCCCCAAGGGTTCCACGGACACGAGGCCAGGGCTACCCCCGAAAATTTTGGCCGAGGTCAGGCCAGGGAGATACCCCCAAGAGTTAGGCAGAGTGTAGTTCAATTCTAGCCCCCAGGGCTGTGTCGAGGCCTAACCCCACAAAAGGGCCACGCAGAGGCCAGGTCAGGGCTAGCACCCCAAAGGGCTAGGCCAAGGCTAAGCCTAGCCCCCCAAAGTGCTAGGCCGAGGCCAGCCCCGGGCTAGCCCCCCAAAGTGCTAGGATGAAGCCAGGCCAGGGAGCGGGGACGGTCAGGCCTCTGTAGGCTGGTCGCTGAGCAGCACTAGCATGAGCTCAGTCTAGGCTCGTGGCGGCGCCTGGAGGGTGCGCAAGTGTGGCCAGGAGCGTGCCTGGCTGGCTGAGTTGGGCGTTGGGCATGCCCTAGGTGCGGAGCCGAGGCGGGGCCGGTGTCGGAGCCATGGGTCGGCCCCTGCCAGGGTGGCAGCGTGGACAGCAGCAGAGGGGCCAAGGGTTGTCGTTGCCGAGGCTTTGGGCGCAGCGCCCCTTGCTGTGGCTCATGCGGGTCCCCCTGGTCGCCGCTCTCACCGCTCTGGACCCCGCGGGGAGACGGCTTGGAAGGGTGCGCGCGATGCCCAACTGAAGCTGCACGGGAGCCAGAGCGCCATGGCGCAGTCGCGTGAGGGCCCTGAGGCCTCCCGTTGCTCTGGCCCGCCAGGGCCTGTACCATACGCTGGTAAGTAAAGGTGACCCCACCCTTTACCAACTCAAGGGTGGAGGTGGGAAAAGACTTGTTTTTGAGAGATGCACACCTGGGCCAAATTGATGTCTATTGTTAATGTCTTGTTCAAAGAAAAAGAAGGAAATGAATTGGAGAACAGTAATTACTGTCTAAAAAAAGTACCCTGCAGAAAGACTGGGTCAATCAGCTAAACGCATTTCTTAATATGATCCTGGCTAAAATAATAATAATGACCCTGAGGAGCGGGCTCAAATGCAAGATCTCAGAGAGTTAATTATAAAGGGAGTCAAAAAGTCAGTCCCAGGGTTCCAAAATGTTGCTTAAATGCCCAATCCCCGTAAGTAACCTGAGGCTTCCATTTGATCAAAAATAAATAAATAAATAAAACAGGAGGTTTTTGCTACCAGATAATGGGAAAAATAAACATTTTTGGGAGCTGGAATTCTCACAAATAACCTAAGAAAAGGGAGGGAGGGGAAGGAGGCTAGGAGCTCCTTGCTGCACCAGCAGTTGACCAAGGGTTATCTGCTGCCTTTTATATGTTAAATGTGGCAAAAAAGGACACTCAGGGGCTCATTGTACCCAGGGTTGAAGGACACTAGGTCTAGAGCCCCAGTTGTCTCTGGAAAGGAAATGCTAGGTCCTTATGGGCTCCCAGTTGACCTGTCACCCAGCAGGACAAAACCTCAGGCAACTTTGGATGTTGTAGGACTAGTGAGTCTGCTTGTTCTATTCTTTCGTCTTAACAAAGTGGCTTTTAGGCCACGGTGAATTTTAAATATCTATAAATTTACAGTGGTTGGAAGATTTAAACTTTAAAACTAGGAGTTTGGCCAGATGAAAAAAAAATATTTTTTTACAAAGCTGAAGAGATGAAATAAAGAGGTCTGAAAGAGGGTCTATAAAAGAATTCTTAAGGGAAACTCAAACCTGTTTATAGAACAGGATGGAAAAAAACAAAACAAAACAAAGGCTATTCTAGAAAAGGGGGTTAAAAAAACAGTGGCTTGATATCCCTGAAGAAGCTGGGCAGTCTAGTTAAAGCTAAAATAAAACGGGGGAAGCTGCTATAATTATGGAATAACTGGGCCACCTTAAGAGGAAATGCTCTATAGATATGAAAAAAAGTAAACACTTTTATAGCTCTTGATAAAATAAATAGGAGTATCAGGAGTTCCCTACGATGAAGTCCTACTGAGGGTTTCAAACCTATGTTTGTTTTTGAAGTAAGCTTCCTGTAGACTATAGATGGTTTTGTATAATAGATTTAAAGGATGATTGAACCCAAATATAAAATCTATTTGCCTTCAAATGGGAAAATCTGATAAATGGAATAAAAAAGAAACAATATTGGTAAATGATACTTTCACAGGGATTCTGAAACACCTAGCTTATTTGGCCAAACACTTAAGTTCATATTGGAGGAGTTCACTTCTACCCCAGGGACTAATCTTTTACAATATGTAGATAACTTATTGGTATCGGGTAGAACTTTCAAGGGCTATAGTAAATCTGCTAATTTTCTAGGCCAAAAGAAGTTGTATATCTCAATAAGTAAGTTATAATTCACTTAAAAAAAAGTTAAATATCTAGGTCATCTTATTAGTGAGGGAAAACAAAGGGTTAATCCAGAAAGGATTGAGGGAATTATGAGAAATACCAGGCCAAAGACAAAAAGGGAACTCTAAAAATTTGTAAAAATTTCTAAAATGGTGGGTTATTGTAGACTCTGGATTGACTTTTATGCACATAAAATAATAAAGAAACAGTGAAATGTGAAACATCTACAGAAAACTGCATAAGACACTGTTTTGTTCGCAGTGTTCAGGAGGACGCCCAGGCCTGGCACAGCCCAGGCAGCTCTGCTGTGCTGCTCCCCCAGCTCCCACAAATTGAATTACAGGAGTTCAGTGCATTGTTATAAAGTCAATATCTAGGTAACAACAAATAGGTCAAGGAGCAGAACACAGCCAACATGCCAAGTCCCCCTTTGTACATTGCTCTTTCTTACGAAAGAGATAAAGTCTCACTCAGAAGTCCAAGGCAAACTAATCCCCTGTTCTGTCTATCTGAATCACTTCCTAAGCTCAAATGGGAGCCTGTAGAATCAGAGGAAGGGCCATCTGAAGCATGAGCTCTGGAGCTAATTGGGCCGAGGCCTGTGCCTCATTCAGGTCCTTGGAGCTGGGAATAGGCTCGCATTTCTCTGAGGCACAAAGATGTGGGGGAGAGGGGGAGAAACTCCAAAGCTCTGTCTGGAAAGAGGGAGGGTAGGAGGGGGGCTGGGCTGCAGCCAACCATGCCCCTGCAGGAAGAGAGAGGTGAGTGGCCCCAAGTCGGCAAGCCTGGGTTACTGCTTAACAAAACAAAGCAAAGTCCCTGATGAGGGTGGAGTCCAGCTCTGAGCCCAGCCCAGTGGTTTTCAGTGAGGAAGGAAAATACTCCAGATACTCTTGGCAAGTTGTCAAACTTTGCGATGCTTTCACCTGCTCAAATGTGAGATTCAGGAGTATTAAAAATAAATACCGTTGAGGGGGTAACTCAGTGGGAGAGTTCTTGCCTGGCACATGCGAGGCCCTGGTTCCATCCCCAACACCCCCCCCCACACACACATACGCATGCATGCACACACGCACACATACAAACAAATACACATGCACACACAAGAGTAAATAAAAATATCTACAATTCTTTGTTTACAGATCATGATTGTTTGCATTTTGATATTTATATCACCTAATGTCTCTCTCTGTCTTGGTTCTAGGTGGTACTAGGGATTGAACCCAGTACTTTGCACTGATCTACATCCCCAGCCAGACTCTCACTCCTACTGCTTTTTTTTTTTTTTTTTCAGAGACAGAGTCCCACTAAGTTGCTGAGTTACCCAGGCTGGGCTCCAAGTTGTAATCCTCCTGCCTCAGCCTCCCGGGCTGCTGACATTATAGATGTGCCCCACCATATTCAGCTCCTTTGGGGAGTGGGCACTTGAAGTAGAACACACATACATGCATATATGCACAATATATAACACATACGCACACATATGTATGTATGTACCCAATTTTAAGATTTGAGACAGTATCTTGCTGAGTCATTAAGTTGCCCCAGCTGGGCTCAAACCCACAATCCTCCAGTCTCCAAGAGTGCTGGGATGACAGGAGTGTACAAATGGCCTGGCTGCAGCTCCTTTCTAACATAGTCACAATTTTTAGGGGGAGACAATAAGCTCATCTTAAAAAACAAATAAAGCCTAGAAGCACTGCTCAGTGGGAGAGCACTTGCTCAGCACGTGGAGGCAAAAACAAACTCACACCTAGCTACCCCAGACGCCTTGGAAGCAGGAACAGCTTTAGGATTTAGATTTGGCTAACAGAAGGTAAGCGGAAAAGCTTCAGGAAGACTCAGCTTGCCTACATGGTGCACCTCATGCCTGAAGGCGGCGGAGCCGTGTTGGACCCGGGAGGGGCAGAAGCCACAATCAAAGAAGGCCGAAGGACAGAAAAGCTTTGTCCATCGCTGTATTTGAGGTGCTGTATTCAAACGGAACTGTTGGCCCCCAGATACTTTATGATGTGAAAAAAAAGAAAGCATTTCTTGTTCGGCCAGGGTGACTGGGATTCTCACATATGCGGTATAATCCTAGTACAAAGTCCTTGTGATCTGTTCCTCTGCGTGACTGTATGTAGAATTCCTAACACTGACAACACATCTTCAAGGCAAGCAACCCTCAATATTAAAAGGGAAAGAGAAAAATTTAGAAAAGAAGAAAGGAAGAGCAAGAAAGAGACAGAGAAAGAGAAATCAGCAAGTGTAGGTCCAGGGAGTATACCTCACTCAAAATAGTAGGAAAAAAGAGTACACGTTGGGCTGGGCATAGTGGCACATACCTGTAATCCTAGCACCCCAGGAGGCTGAGGCAGGAAGGTGTACTTGTTATTATAAGACCTTAAGCCAATAGTATTAATGTGCGTGTGTGTGTGAGTGTGCGCGTGAGTGTGTGACAGGGTCTAGCTGTGTAGTCCAGGCTGCTCTTGAACTCACTATGTATCCCAGGCTGGCCTTGAAGTCATAGCTATCCTCCTGTCTCAGCTTCCCTAGTGCTGTGATTACAGGCAGGCACCACCATCACACTTGGCTAATCTGTATGTGGTGCCTGGGAATCAAACCCAGGGCCTTTGCACATATATACATGTGAAACTGGTGCTTTAACCATTGGCCTACATGCCTAGCCCTAACATTTGCATTTGTTGAAGGAAAATGAATTGACTCAGTTCCTGCTACTTTTCATTATACTTTTATTTTTCTACAAAGGGTTGGTTTCGATCTCTGTTGATCTGAATGCAGAATTGGAACCATGCCATACACACTTTTTATGGTTCTGGTACATATATTTGTTTAAATAACCTACTATCTCTTGAAGTTTCCATACAATTTATTTATTTAGAGGTACTTAGGCATGAGTCCAATGTCTTTGCGTTGAGCTATATCCCAATACCTGCCTTTTCTCAACTTTTGATTTTGCGACAGGTCCCGGCCAAGCTCTTGAGCTGTCCTGGCTGGGCTTTAACCTGTGGCCCTCTTCTCCCAGCCTCTGGGAGTGTGGGGATTACACGCCTGCACTACCAAGTATGGCTACAGTAGCAACAAAACCAAGAACAAAAACAAATCATGGACAAGGTGTACAATGCTGAAAAGAAGGAGTCACTACCCCAAATAAACAAGTACATTTGGCTCCTGGGCTTGTGTTGCTCCTGTTCTTTGGCCTGTTTCATTTTGCATGGTTGCAATGATAGTTTATAAATTTTGTGTAATCTCATTTCTGCCGAATATTACCTCGTAGTGTTATCTGGATATTCCATGAGGGCAGGACTTCCTCACCTTACTCACCATTGTGCTTTGGGACAGTGTACCAGCGTTGGTTCAATGTTGACTGAGTAAATGTTGCTATATCTTCTTCCTGGTTAGCATGACATGTTTTCAGAGGATATGCACTAATCCTTCTGTAGTTATTGGATATTTCAGCTGTTTCCCCTGTTCTACTTTTATGAATAATATATGAAAAGTTTTGTGCGTATAATTTTCTCTGCAATTACACTATTCTCTGAAGATAGAAGCTATATTGTGAAATTATGAAGTCAAATTTCTAGGCAACTTTAAAAAGTCTTAATGAGATTTATCTTGGTTTTATCTTATTATTGTTATTTTGTGGTGCCCCAGAGTAAACCAGGGTTGTCTTAAACATGGAAAGCACTCTGTACCACTGAGCTACTTCCCTGCCCTGAAAATGCTGTTTCAAATGCTTAGAGCAAGCCTACAATCTCTGCACTCCCACAGCCTGAGGCAGGAGGATTCCAAGTTTGAGCCCAGCCTGGGTAGCTGATTGAGACCCTGTCTCAAAATATAGAAAACATAAAAAGTGCTGAGGATGTAGCTCAGTATAAAAGTTCTGGATTCAATCCTCAGTGCTAGGAGTTGGGGTAGAAAGAGAGAGAAAGAGAGAAGAGAAAGAGGAAAGAAAGAAAAAGGCAAACAGAAACAGACAGAGATATGCAGACTGGAGCAGTTAATAAAGGCAATGAACCAGTCTCCTCACACCCTCACTTGCCCTGAATTTTGTTACATATGAATTGCTTCTAATGTTTTAAGTGTGTGAATTTTGTAATCAATTAGCATCCTTAACTAAACTCAGTTTCCGGTTACAGATATGTCATGCCAAGTAAGTACCCATTCACATGTGAGCCCTTTACTTTAATCACACCCCTTGTGTCCCCACCATTGCCCCATGCATAATAAGCACGGGTGCAATTCAATTGTATCCTCAGCCTCTAATTTTTATTATTAGGCCATAAATAAAAATAGCACTTGTAATTATTATAAAACCATTGCATCATTTTCCCCCCTGTACTGGGGTTGAAACCTAGGTCCTCCCCACTGAGCCATTTGTCTGTCCTCAGGACTTTTTAAAATATTTTATTGTAAAATAGAATCCAGTTGAGTCACTCAGTAGTCTAGTCTGAAGTCAAATCTGCCATCTTCCTGCCTCAGCCCTCCCCCATCCCCACATGTTAGTCTGGTCACAAGTATGGCCACTGTATCCAGCTTGTTCATAGCCTTTAAAATTTCTTTTCTTTTTTGAAACAGGGTCTCACTCTATGGCCCAGGCTGGTCCTCACCTCAGGATGGAGCCCGGGCTGGCCTTGAACTCACAGCAGTCCTCTTGTCTCAGCCTCCCAAGAGTGCTGGGACTACAGGTGTGCACCACCACTCCCGGTTTATGTGGTGCTGGAGAATTGAACTCAGGTACTTAGCGCTTGCCTAACCTCTGAGCCATTCCTCCAGCCCTCACTATTTCTTTTCTTTTTTTTTTTTTCCGAATTTTTCTTTTAGGTATTGTGGTACTGTGGATGGGGCCTAGGGCCTTCACACTGATCTACATCCCCAGCTCATTTTTATTTTTGATTTCTAAAGACAGGGTCTTGCTAAATTATTAAATTGCTCAGGCTGGGCTTACATTTTCAATCCTCCTATCTCATCTTCCCAGAGTGCTGGGATTACAGACCTGTACCACCAGACCAGGCTTATTCATAGCCCCTTTATTTATTTATTTATTTGAGAGATGGTCTCATTCTGTAGTCCGGGCTGGTCCTGAACTCACTAAGTAGTCCAGGTTGACCTGGAACTCTTGGCAATCCTCCTGCCTCATCCTCCTGAGCACTGGGATTACAGATATGTGACACCACACCCAGTTTATGTGGTGCTAGGGAATTGAATCTAGGGCTTCTGCTTGATAGGCAAGCTCTCTAACCCTTGTTCATAGCTTTTTAACCTCAAAATAAGCAAGCTGATTTTTATGTTATATACCATCAGTAGTAGTAATCTCATTTTTTAAACAAAGGTATCTAATTCATATGTTTGTATCTATCTACATTCATTTTTATTACTGGAAATTCACAGGCAATCCCAGCTCTAGAGAAACTGTGCATTTCTATCTGGATTTAAAATCGGTAGTCACTAGATGCTTAATTGAAACTACAGTGATCTTTGGACTTTTAACAAATGACTAACGCAAAGTATTTCTTAATGAGCTGCTTGCCAAAGTCTAAGTAACCAGCACCACTGAATGCTGTAAATATTTGTGATACTGGGGTTTAAACCCTAGGTCCTCACTGAGCTATATCCCCAGGCCTATTTTTTTATATTTTATTTTGAGACAGGGTCTCACTAAATTGCTAATTATGCAGGCTGAGCTTGAATTTGTGTTCCTCCTGCCTCAGCCTCCTGCAGGGCTGGGATTATAGGCCTGTGCCACCACACTCCACTTAAATATGTATTTTTAGAAAACTTTGTGAAGGTTTTGGCCGTAGAAATGACGACCCCAGAAGTAGCCGCTGGCCGTGAACGGCTGCACAGAGTTTGAACCAAGCCACTGCAGACATTCTGACAGCTACAGGGGATGTCAATGTGTGGTCAGGGTCAAAGTCGCTTTTCCCCAGCAGTTGCGGAGCACAGAGAAGGCGCGGTCCTGACTGCTCCCCTTGCCTTTGTCCTCAGCTCTCTGACGGGCAAGACCTGGCAGCACAGGCCTGTAACCTCACCCCTCCGGGACCTCTGGGAAGCTAAAGCAGGAGGACGGCAAGTCCAAGTCTGGTCCGGGCGACGTAGTATTTGGCGAGACCTTGTCTGGAAATGAAAAAATTCCATGGGCTGGGGGTGCAGTTCAGAGCGAAGGCCTAGCGTTCAATCTTCAGTAACACAAAAATGAGGAGGAGGAGAAGGAGGAGAAGGAGGAAGAGGAGGAGGAGGAGGAGGAAAGAAGTTTACCTGTCCTATGTTCAGGGAGGAGGTGCTGCTGTTTGCTCAGTTCATGGAGGAAGGACTTAGGTTTCCCCAGTCCCAGAAGCATCCCTGTCTTCAGGCCAGACAGGTGTGGCTGCAGCCAAAATCAGGTCAGGAATATACAGAAAGTGCTCAGCAGTTACGGAACCTTTGCAGTCTTGGCTCACCAATTTCTGGGAGATGTGGCAGCTCCCATTCAGTCTTCAGGAAATACCAGGCCCCAGGGACCCTGCCTCTCTCTGGGACCCCATTGAGACCTCCACCAGTTCCTTGGAATGACTCAAAGGTCACACCGACCTGCCAGCAGCAAGCCCCCTAGCCCACTCCCACGCTGCCGGCGTTTATTGGGTCCCCACACTAGGGTGGTAATCCAGGGCCTCACGCATGCAGAGCAAGTGCTCTACAGCTAAGAGAGCACTACACCCCCAGCCCTAATTTAGCTTTTAGTTAAATTCAAGGCAGTACCAAGAAAGAGCTGGTTTGCCCTCACCCCTGCTCCCCCACTCCCCTGAATCATAGTCTCACTTATCTTTCTAGTTAATCATGACTGCCAAATTGCTATGCACCCTGCATTTATTTATTTATGAACTTTGGTCCTGGGAATTAAGCCCACTGAACAACATACCCAGCCCATTTTTTAAAAATTCAATTTTGAGACATGATCTCCCCAAGTTGTTACATTGCCTAGACTAGCTTTAAACTTGAGATTCTCCTGGCTCAGCCTCCTAGAGTGCTGGGATTACAGGCCTGCATCACTACTCCTGGCTCATTTTTATTTTTGATTTTAAGACAAAGTCTTTCCAAGTTGCTCTGTTACCCAGGCTGTGCCCAAATTTGCTATCCTTTTGTTTCAGCTTCCCGAAGGGCTGGGATTATGAGTCTGTGCTACTGGGACTAGCTTCTCTTATTAATCTGAATATATATGTATGTATGTTTATTGCATACACAAATTCATACCATATGAATTACAACTTGCCTTTGTTTTCTTGGCAGTGTGTCTTGGAAAAATTGGAACGTTGGACTAGGTAGACAAAAGTTGCAATCTCCAGCTGAAAGAATGGCTCAGCAGTTAAAACGCTTGCCTAGCAAGTGCTAAGTACCTGAGTTCGATCCTTCAGCACCTCATAAAGCCAGACATGGTAGGGCACACCTGTAATTCTAGCACTCGGGAGGCCAAGACAAGAAGATTGCCATGAGTCCAAGGTCAGCCTGGGCTCCTTCCTGAGTTCAGGAGCAGCCAGGGCTACAGAGCAAGACCCTGTCTCAATATAAATAAATAAATAAATAGATAAAGTTGCAATTTTAAATCAAAGTTTAGCAACATCCAGAATTCAATTCAACTGTGCCCCCAACTTTTATTATATAGGAAAAATTCAACCGTACAACAAATTGGGCGAAGACTAAGCCATGAACCCCCTCTCCCGTCCAATTAGGATGAGTAGCCCCCTCACTGGCTGCCATTTTTGTATTTGCTGGAGGTGAGGTGCATGGCCCTCAGGTGGAGAGCAAATGTAAATAATCAGAGTTTATCAAACCCCAAGTTTTAAGTGTTTGGACGCCCACTCCTGGGCCTGAGGATGCAGGCCTGCATTCACAGCACTCTAGGAGGCTGAGACAAGAAGATTGCAAGTTTGACCCCAGCAAAGGAAACTTACTGACTTAGCAAGACCTCATATCAAAAAAAAAAAAAAAAAAAAGAACACCACATTCATATCAGATATGTGGGAGGCTGAGGCAGGATTTCAAAGCCAGCCTAAAAGCCTGGATAATTAAGCAAAAAGAGGAAGAAAAAGAAAAAACTGGGATGTAGCTCAATGGTAGAACATTTACATAGCATGCATGAATCCCTGGATTCAATCCCTAAAGCTGTAAAAATGAATGAATGACCAAATGAATGAATGGATATATAATGGCTAAGTGAGTAAGGGCTATATGAACGAGGAGGCTGGAATGTGGCTTGGTCCCACCCTGAAAGGCACCAAATTACATTTAACATTGTCTACGAATGTACTGTTTTTATCTATCCTCTACATGTGTATGTGCACAGCCATGCATATTACTGGGACTTGAACCCAGGACCTTCACATTGAGCAACATCCCTAATTCTTATTTTTTATTTTGAAATAGGGTCTTATTGTATCACTAACTTGCCCAGGCTAGGCTCAAGCTTAGGATCCTCCTGCCTCAGCTTCCCAGATTGTTAGGATTACAGACCTGTGGAACTGTGCATGACTTAGGCTCCACCCACTCTTTCAATGAGCATTTGATTTTTTTGCTATCTACTCCTTTAATAGATATTTAATTTTAAATTTTTGCTATTTAATTTAAACTTAATTTTTGCTATTTAATTCATAAGAATAAGAATTCTTGAATATACTTCTTTCAGATACCTGAATATTTTTTAAAAGTTGGATCTCAATGGATGGAGTTGCTGGCTCCAAGGGTGAGGATACTGGATCAGGGTCATGTGGGCAGCAGGCAGCAAAGTCAAGAGGAGGAACAAAGGCTTTTTCTGGGTCCCCATGGCACCTCGCTCGACAGGACAGAAGAGGCAGTCCTGTCAAATCAAGTGCCCCTCTAAAGCAAATTTGACTTGTCCCCCTTCCTGTTTGTCTGGCCTGCAGGTGAGGCACAGTATTGATTTCAGAACCTCAGGACACTAAACACAAAAGCTCCTTGTCACAGAGACCTCAGAATAGGGCTTTGTGTCCTAGGAAGTCATACTAGCCCTGTGGAGCTGCTTGGGTGCCGGGGCATGGGGGGAGGCCGAGCGGGTCAGAACTCAGAGTTCTTGCCCCATTTTCCCTGGACTGCCCTGTGACCCATGGAGGTGTCTTTGTTTTTCATAGCAGATTGCAAACTGTTCAGTCTTCAGAGTGGAAATGTTCTTAGCTACTGAAAATGCTGTTGTGCTGACAACAGGAAAGCACAGAGCAAGGATGAGGTATAGCCCACGCTCGAGGGAAAAGAGGTCAGAAAGGACAACTGCCGTCACCAACAGTGCCAGCCAGCGTGCCTTTCTTTCTACTTGAGCACATTTGAAACAAAATCCAAGTCTTGTTGGGAATGATCATTTTATTTCAGAAACAGAACTCAGATGATTCATTTTGTGTACACACACACACACACACACACACACACACACGTATAAATAACATGCCGCCCAGCGCATGTAGTGGGAATAGCAACTCCATATGCTAAACTAAATCAGTGACGTGAATAAATAAATTTTTAAAAATTTTCTAAGTTTTTCATTAACTAAGTGAATATAAAATTTCCCCAAATGGGAGCTGAGGGCAAAGCTCAGTGGTTAGAGAGCTTGCCTAGTACACACTAGGTCCCAGACTTGATTCCCCAGCAGCATACAAAAATTATGTAGGTGTGGTAGCATATGTCTGTAATCCCAGCATTCAGGAGGCTGAGGCCAGAAGTTCGAGGCTAGCCAGGCCTAGTGGTGCAGGCCTGTAATCCATTAAGAGCAACCTGGACTACAGAAAGACTCTGTCTCAAAGAAAAATTCTCAAATATCTAATTTCTTTTTCAGTAGTAGGTTTGGTTGAATAAAGTTGCAATAAGATTTACATGTTATGGTTCACAGGTAATTACTTAACTCCTTTACTCTATAGGCTTCTTTTAAAATTGACCTTTTAAGGACTAGAGGAACGGCACAGCAGTTAAAGCACTTGGTTTGTAAGCAAGAAGGTCCTGAGTTGGATTCCCCAGCACCACATAATCCGGGTGTGATGGCATGCATCTGTAATCCCAGCACTTGGGAGGCTGAGGCAGGACTGCCATGAGTCCAAGACTAGTCTGGGCTCCAAAGTGAGTTCAGGACCAGCTTGAGGTACAGAGTGAGATCCTGTTTCAAAAACAGTAAAAAAAAACATAAAAATCTTTAAAATTTTTTTGGTGTTTGTTGAGAGAATTGGATGACTTTTTCGAAAGAGTTTCTTACATTATGGTTTTTGTTCATTGTACCCCAAGTAGTGTTGTCACACACTTCTGTGCTTGTCTGGCTTGCATGAGGTGCTGGGTCTGATGCCCAGTACAGGCAAAACAACCAGCCAAAAGACCTACCACACTCTTCTCCTCCCAGAGTTGTTGTGAAAAGGGACTTGGATCTACAAGGTAAATCAGATGCAGGCTTGCCTTTTTGGAGTTGAGTATTTCCATCAGACAACATAAAATGCCCAGTGACTTCCTTTTCAGTGATGTTTGGGGCATTGTTTTGATGATCACCTTGATCCATTATTTTATATTAAGGTTTATACAATGCTGTTATCCAGATTTGTCCTTCCTTATTTATTAGCTGGAGTAGTTTCCTCATCAAGTATTTAGTCATCCTGGTATCACTTTGTACTCGCCTTAGGCCGGTGTCTCGCGTGAAGTGGAGGCTAGAGACAAAAGCTTCACGGGGCCCTTGGATACAGGAAAGCTCTGAGAATTGGGGACAGCAGCAGCCTCCCCAAGAAGGTTGCTCATGCTGGGGGCACTGATTGGTTTGCCCCTGTGACCACTGGAGGATCAATGCACGTTTCAGGATGGCTTCGTCTGGGAGAGAGGGGAGGAGCATTTACCGCTCACCTCCTACCCATCCCCCACTGGGCAGAGGCTAGACTGTGGAGCACTAACTCACCTGCACTTCAGGGTGGTGTGTGCACAAGCACTTAGATAATTTCCGTGGATTTCCACACTCCTTTACAGAGGAGCCCAGGGTGGGAGGTAAGAGCTGGGTGGTTTTTCATGTTGCTCTTGCCCAAAGCTGGTCAGTATCCACCTGGGACTTGCCGCAGCCACTGTGGCTGTGTAAGAGACAGGTGAGGCTGATAGGGTACAAAAGTGTTAGGTTCATTCCTGATCCAGGCCTAGTGGTACAGGCCTGTAATCCAAGCACTGTGGGAGGCTGAGGCTGGAGGATCTTAAGTTTAAGCCCAACCTGGACAATTTAGCATGTTAGCAAGATCCTGTCTCAAAACAAAAAACAAATGGGCAGGGATGTAGCTCGCTGTGATGGGTTGAATCTCCACTACCACAAAAGAAGAAAAAGAACAACAAAGTGTTAGACCCAATGTTCAAAAGGCAAGAAAAATGTGCAGTTTTTCCTTTCATTTATCAGCTTTCAGAATAATGAATTGGTTCCATTGCATTTTCAAAGTTGACAAATTTAGAGTGTTTTTTTTCTACAGTATCATAGTTTACAGACATATTAGGTAGGTCTCAGTTCGTGTGATTATTTTTCTTATTCTTTATTATTGATTTATGATAGCTTTTATTTTGATGATCCTTATTTTTTGGGAGGAATAAATAATAGTTTCTGAATTGATAAACTGTTTTAGGATTATGTTGAATACTTCTTGTGTTAGACCTAAAATCAACCCTTGGGAAGGGACATTATTTTTAGGGAGCACAGTCTGGGACCTAGGAGTGCCCGTGCCTACCAGGGTAGTCATTATCTGGCAGTGTTTCATTAAGTGGACATTTTAGAACTTGTACTTTTTTTTAAAGTGAAGCATATAATACATTCTAAATATTTCCAATTCAAATTTTAACATTGTGTAACTCTTGAATTTATATCCCATTAAACTGAAAAATACTGATTCTGAAGAATACTGACATAATTACTAATAGCATGGTTTGCTGAAGAACAGTTTTTTTTAAAGGTCTCTTCATTCTTACAATATATTCCTAAGAAATGTAGAATCAAATAACTGTATTTAAGGTCATCTTTGTATGAATAAGCCACTAACTGAGTACCTACTTCATTTGTGGCATTTTACTTTCGATTGTTTACGATACTCCACTTCATAGTTCTGTAAAACACTGACATCACCACGAAGTCCAATCTGTGAAACAAAATTTATGCCGAGACTTCCAGCCTCCCTCCTGCCCCTTCCATTCTGGTGCCGCTCCCTTGTAAGTTATCATTTTTTATTCAATAAATCATCCTTCCCTTAGAAAAGAAGCAAATGCAAGGGCCGAGGGCATAGCCAGTGGTGTCGCCTGCCCTAGGCCCTGAGTTTGATCCCCAGCCCCTGGGAAGCGTTAACTGGCATGGTGGCAAACGTCTGACCTGAAGGAATTTGAGACTGCTCAACCCGTTCCTTCTGGCAAACGGTTGTGCGGGAGAGAGAAAGAAGAGGCTGGCAGTCCTGCCAAGTTGTCCCGAATGAATGATGTCAACTGCCACGGAATTCTTTATATATAGTAAAATACACACAACATGAGGTCTCACTTTAAAAGCGTGCGACCTGGCGACATTAAGTACCTTCGCATCGCGCGGCCGTCGCCCCAGTCCATCTTCGGAGCCTTTTCATCGTCGGGGTGAAGCTCCGTAACTATTAGACTGTAACTCCCCCTCTGCCCAGGAGGGCAGGAGCACCTGTGAGCCAGGCGCAGCCGCTGGCTCTGGAACCCGGCTTTCCCAGCCTGGCAGGCATTCCGGGCGTGACCCAGCTCTCGGGGTGGCGCTCGCGCCCTCACCTTTTGTCCCAGGGGAGGAACCGGTATTTCCGGATTGAGGCTTTAGACCCCGGGATCCCGGTTAAGGGCGAGGTTGGTGGGGGAGGGGAACGGAAGCTGGTCATAAAAGTTAACTTTTTATTAAAAGCAGTAACCTGTCTCCCATCTTCTTTAAACAAAGAACACCCCGCCCCCCGCAGCCCTCAGCCCCTCGTCCCGGGCCCTGGAGCGCGCTGGCAGACCCCGCGCCGTGAGGACGGAGGCGCGGCGCGCGGCGCTCAGCGGTTTTGCAGAGAAGGCGCCAGACCGGGACTGCGCGGGTGGGCGCTGGCCACTAGGTGGCCGTGGCCGTGGCCTTCGCGGTCCCTACCCCACCGCGTGGTGGCGTGGGCGAGGCCACTTCGTCTTCCCTGTTACTCCAAAGTAGCGTTGCAAGCAGCAGAATCTTTTCCTGGTCTTCGGGTCCAGCACGTCCAGAGCTCAAGGAAGCAGGTGACAGCCACGGAACCCCTTCCTCCCGGCCGCGGAGCTGCGGCTCGCCACCGCCCATCCACCCCTGCCCCCACTCCAGTTATATATACTTTTCTTCCAGATCTCCAAACAGGAAATAACTTGAGTCACCTCAACACCCGGGAGCGGCGGCGAAGGCCACTCGCCCCTGCCCGGGCCGCCCGCGGTCCTGCTCGGCCGGGCGCAGCGGGCCGGGGAGCGCAGGGGACGCCCGCCACGTCGGGACTCCGCGGGCACCGCCGCCGCCTCCAGGCGAGTACCTCCGCCCCTTCCCGCCGGGCCGGCCGGCTGCCGCTGCCACCGGGCCCGCTCCCGGCGCCCCAGGGTCCCGGCGCCCCAGGGCTTTCTTTCCCCCGGCAGGCGTTGGCGGGGTGCCAAGAGCGACCGCGCCCGGGTCGGGGGTCGCGGCGGGGGCGAGGCCGCGGTGAACGCTCGTTGATACTCGCGGCTCTTGGGGAGCCCGGGCTGCGGTGGGTTGGGGTTTGGTCCCTCTCTCTGGCCTCGGCCTGCCCTCGTCCCTGCCGCAGGGCGCGCGGAGGGTGGCGGCACGCACCTGGCCGCCGCAGGTGCCTGGCACCGTGCTCTCCGATGCACGGGAGCTGTTTCACTTTCTGCCCAGCGTTTCTTTAACTGGATCAGAAGGCCTCGGAGTTTCTGTTGGCGCCGCCGACAGCATCTGAGGGGCGGGAGCCGGCGCGGTGGCCCGAGCGGGCGGAGGGGGTGCTGGACGGCTGGAAACAGGTGGGGCGCGCCTGCTCCGCGGGCCAGGGACACTGCGCGGTCCGGGGGGCTCGCCGGCCCTGGGGCTGCGGGGCCTTGGAAAGGGCTTGACTTTTCTTTTCTTTTCTTTTCTTTTCTTTTCTTTTCTTTTCTTTTCGTTCTTTCTTTCTTTTTCTTTCTTTTCTTCTTTCTCCTTTTTGTTTTGGTACTGAGAATTGAGCCTAGGACCTTCACGTTGAGCGTCATCCCCAGCCTTTTTTCTTTTCTTTCTCTATCTTCCTTCCTTTAAATTATTTTTTTTTTTTTGTATATTTGATTTTTTGGGACAAACATCTATTTTTAAGTGATTCAATTGCCCGGGCTGGGCTCGAATTTGCCATCGTCCTGCCTCTGTCTTCCAGAGTGCTGGAATTACAAGCCTGCCCACGGTCCTGGCTTGGAAAATATTTATCAAGAAAAAAATGCATGCATTTACACTTTCGGACCCATTTGTAAGGGAGGGGCCGAGTTGTCAAAGGCAGGGCGTCGTTAGTTTTCCAGGGCTTCCTGCGAGGTTCTGCTCTAAGGAACTCAGTCAAAACCGAGGTGGAGAGCTTTGTGTTGGAGGAAAAAAAGTCAGTGAATACCAAGCATTCTTCGAGCTTGAGAAGGGTGTGTTTTGCGGACTGTTTGGGAGCGGGCAAGCGGCTCTTGGTACTACCGCGCGTCTCACCCTCGGTCACCTCGGCCTTGCTGGCCCGGCCCACAGGTGGGCGGCGACGGAGGAGGCCCCAGCTAGCCCGCCCGAATGGCTGCGGGGGTCCCTGGGTCGATAAGGGACGGCCCTAAGCAGCTCACTGGAAAAGTGCGACCAGTCTGCATTTCCTGGAGAGGAGGCCGCGGTGGAGTGGTTGCCCGGACCTCTTGAAGGGCGGAGCCCCGCCCCGGACCTGTTGAATCAGGTCCCCAGGGGAGCCGCTTGAGAACTGGCCTTGCGGGACCTGGGGTGAAATATCCCGTCCGGTGTGGAGGAATCATTTGCAACTCGCTCCCCCCAGTCCTTTATTAGGGTCTGCGTTTTGCCCAGGGTGGGCTTACACTTGTCATCCTTCTGCCCCAGCCTCTCACAGGGCTGGCACACACTTCTTTTCTTTTTTTTGTAAGGAACATAGAAAACTGAGTAGGAATGTCAAGTCAAAGCAGAATCATGTTGGCGGGATACAGAGAAGCATTTGGGAGCTTCTGCATGGACAGGGTGCTGCGGCTGCAGGTTCTGAGTGGGTGTGCTCTCTTCTAATAGAAACAGCCATAGACTGGTGAGGGCTTGCTTCATTTGGGCTGGGATCGACAGAAGTTAACCTGAGATTGACCTACACTAAAATGTAGGCTCTGGCCTGCTGGTGTCGTGAGGATACTGGTCTTACATGTTTTTGCTTTTTTCCCCCTCTCTCAAACTAATTTTCTTTTCTTTTCTTTCTTTCTTTTCTTTGTGCCTAGGGCCTGGCATGAAGTAATACTTTTTTTGTGTGTGTGTGAGACAGGGTATTGCTCTGAAGTCCAAGCTGGTGCTAATCTTGAGCTCACTATGTAGCCTAGACTGGCCTTGAACTTATAGCAATCCTTCTGCCTCAGCCTCCCAAGTGCTAGGGTTATAGGCATGTGCCACCATGCCCAGTTTATGTGGTGCTGGGGAATCGAACTTAAGGCCTTACCCTTGCTAAGCAAGTGCTTTAACCACTGAGCTCCCCACCCAAGCCCACGTGGACTAATACTCAGCAAGCACCTTACCACTGAGTTATAACACAGCCTTCAGACTTTTTCATGACTTTCCCATTATTATCTTTATCTATTCATTTTGAGGTAGGGGTTTGGGAGCCCTGGGATATCTCGCTGTATTGCTCATCCTGGTCTCAAACTTTAGGTTCTCCAACCTCAGTCTCCATGGTAGCTGGGGCTATAGGCATGTCAATTGGGAGGCTGGGGCAGGAGGATTACCACGAGTTCGAGACCAGCCCAGGCTATATGGTGAGTTTAGGAGCTTGGACCACAGACAGAGATCCTGTCTCAAAAACAAAACAAAACAAACAAACAAACAAAAAATGTTGTCCCTTAGAAACTTGGAGGGGGAGTGTTACATTAAGACTTAAGATTGGAAATAATTTCCCAAAATACCCCAAGCATTCTTATTTCTGCTTTGCTTTGCTTTGCTTTCTTCCTCCACCTCCTCCTCTTCCCCCCCTCCTCCTCCTCCTCCTCTTCTTCTTCTTCTTCTGATACTGGGAATTGAACACTGGACCTCCACTCTGAGCTGCATCTCCAGCCTCTTCATGTTGTTTATTCAGGACAAGATGGGCTCTGACTTGCAATTCTGTTGCCTGGCTAGTCTACTAAACTACGAGGATAGCAGACCTCTGCCACTGGACCTGGCTTTATTTCTGCTTTAAAGTTAAATAATACTTTTTTTTTTTTTTAATGCTCAACATCTTTAGCCATCGGGGAACTGCAAATCAAAACAACTCTGAGGTTCCATCTAACTCTAATAAGAATGGCTGGTATTAAGAACTTAAAAAAAAACAAAAAATGCTGGTGAGGCTGTGGGGATAAAGGAACCCCTCTACGTTGCTGGTGGAATTGTAAACTGGTATAACCACTATGGAAAGCAGTATGGAGACTCCTCAAAAAACTGAAAGTAGATATTCCATTTGACCCAACTATACCCCTTTTGGATATCTCCCCCAAAGAGTTAAAGTCATCATACAATAGTGATACATGCATACCCATGTTTATAGCAGCACAATTTATAATAGCCAGATCTTGGAAGAAGCCAGTGTGCCTGAATACAGATGAATGGATAAAGAAGATGTGATATATGTATACAATAGGATACTACTGTGCCATAAAGAAGGACAAACTTGAGTCATTTGTAGGAAAATGGATGCATGACACCACTATGCTTAGCAAAATGGGTCAGGCACAGAAGGTTAAATATCGCGTGCTTTCTCTAATATGAGAAAGCTACACTATAAAAACGTAAAAGAGAGATGGAAGAAATAAGACTTTGTAGAGAGGAAAGGGGGAAGTGGTGGGAGGGTAAAAGGATGGGAAGGAGAAAAAATGTGATGTGTAAAATAGAAAAAGCACAATGCTTAAGGAAAGAAAAAAGTAAAGTTAAATAAGACATTCCTAGTTGTAAAGGTATTCAGGTAGCTTCGAAGAACCTTGTAATAATGCAAGTCTTCTGTTAGTTACTGCTGAAGATGTTCTGGTGTGTGGTGTGAGGACACACTTTCCAGTGAGAACATGCATGGGAATTGGTAAACAAATAGGTTTAGTCATGGTCTCAGACAGTCATTGTTGTAGATCAAAGATAGAGTTCAGAAGCCAAGTGTGGTGGCATGTGCCTCATGTTCCCTGAGCTGGCAGGTGGAGGCAGAAGGATCACAAGTTTGAGCCCAGCCTGTGCAATTTAGCAATCTTGTGAGACCTGGTCTTAAGATAAATACAAAAAGGGCTGGGAGTGTAGCTTGGTGCAGAAGGCCCTAAATTTAATCCCCAGAATGTGGGGGATAATTTTTTTCAAAATACTTGCATGGTCAGGGATAGTGGAAAAACTTAGGAAATAGCTGAAAGTGAGAGATTCTCTCATATTTCTCCAGATATTTTCTTTTCTTTAAGACCTTTGATTCTGATTATGTTAAGATTTTCATCAGAAAGTTGATTTTCATCTTATAGGAAAGATTTTATAGTTGCCTTTCATTACATACTCCCTTTGAAATGTTTGCATATAATTCAAGCAGAACAGATTTGGCAGGAAATTCTCTCCAGAAGATTCCACCGCTCACAGAATTCACAAATATTGACTTCAGCCAGTCCTGGTGGTACAGACATGTAATTCTAGCAGCACTGTGGGAGGCTGAGGCAGGAGGATGACAGAGGCCAGCCTGAGCAACTAATCACTTACTAAGACCCTTTCTCAAAATAAAGCATAAAAAATGGACTAGGATATAGCTCAGTGTAGAAGCCTTGGGTTCAATCCCCTGCATTATTAAAAAGGGAGAGAGAGAGAGAGAGAGAGAGAGAGAGAGAGAGAGAGAGAGAGAGAGAGAGAAGACTCATTCTTTTACTTATAGTATGGTAAAAGAGAAAAGATTTCCCTTCTTCCGAATGTTCTCTTCTGAAATAATAGTTCAGTATTTTATTTGGTGAACAAATGCTACTTTCAAGTTTCCATATGAGAAAAAATTCTTTAGAAGATGTCTGGTGAGTGGTTTTATCAGCTTGTTGATGTGTGGGGAATCACAGACAGCTTAAGGAGAATGGAAATGCACCAACTGTTCTAGCCCTACATTGGAATATGTAGGTTTCATTGTGTCTTGGGTGAGCCTGATATATAATTAATTAGGTTTGGGAATCAACTGGATAAGTGCAAACCTTGCACATGTGTGTGCGCATACACACACATACACACACACACACACACACACACACACACACACGCAGACAAGCACATGCAAATGCAGAAGCAACCTAAGACGTTTGTTTTTGATTTTTTGTTGCTGTTGTTTTTGAGACAGCATCTCACTCGTAGTTCAGATTGGTCCTGAACTCACTATGTAGCCCAGGCTGGCCTTGAACTCGAGTGTCCCAAGTGCTGGGATTATAGGCATTTGCCACCATGTCCAGTTTATGTGGTGTTAGACAACTGAACTCAGGGCTTTGTGCTTGCTAGGCAGTTCTGCTGTGCTATTCTTCCAGCTCCTATTTATTTACTTTGAGATAGGTTCTTGCTCCGTTATATAGGCTGGTCCTGAACTCACCATGTAGCACAGGCTGACCTCGATTTCATGGCAGTCCTCCTGCCTCAGCCTCCTGAGTGCTGGGATTACAGATGTGCACCACCATCCTCATTTTATGTGGTGCTGGGAGTTGAATCTAGAGTCTTGGGCATGCTAAGCAAGCTAAACTGCCTCTTGTGCCAGTTCCTTTCTGGGCACTAAGAGTGACCCCAAAAGCCATTGTGTGCTCTTCTGAGCCTTCTTTTACTCTAATTAGTTCATCAGTTCAGTCTCAGGTTCTTTTTTTTTTTTTTAATGGCTCTTGCTTACATCATTGCCTGTTATGGTTGCTGAGCACTGCTTCTGATCTGGGCTCCTGAAGGCCTTTTCTAGGGAGAGCTCACATTGTGTTTGTAGTATGCACTACTTGCAGGTTTGTTTTTCAGAGGCTGGGGCTACCAACTGCTGACAATTCCCACTTCTCCCAGATTTACGCTTACCTCAGTCTGAGGTTCTGGACTCCAGGCTTTCCCTTGTCTGTGGTCTGTGGATGCCAGGAACTTAGGGCTGCACCCAGCCGGCTGCTGTTTTTCTCCACTTCTCATGACTTCAGGATTTCTGACCTACCTGTGGCCTGCTTTCAGTTGTTGGGGTGCTCCTTCCTCTCCTAGCTTGGTCAGATGTTCTGGGCTCCACACTGACTTTCCTCTGTCTACATATGCCTGTGGCTCTCAGACATTTGCAGCCATACTGGGCAGCTTCCTAGGCTGCTGTTTTTTTCCTCTACTTCCCATGTTCCTTTGGGATTTCTGATCTTCCCTTGGCCTCTTTTCAATTGTTGGGATGCTCCTCCCTGTCCTAGCTACATTAAACAATTAGTTTTTGGCTAAATTCTCAACTTTTTAAGTGGATCCACAAGGAGATATTTTGCAGCTCTGTTACTTGGACACCATCTTCACCAGAAGTCTAAGGAAATTTTCTTGCATGATTTCAGTGAATAAATTCTTTATACCTTTGGTGCTGTCTTCTGCTCTTTCTCCCACAACCAAAATTCAGAGATTGGTTCTCCTTGAATCATCTATCATCTGTTGTAGCCAGCTACTTTGCTCATTTCTAATTTTGAAGTCATGCTTGATTATAACATTTATTTCCTCATCCTGGACTTCAGGGTCTGAAATTCTGTCCTCACAATGTTGGAGTTTACTTCCCCTGCTTTCAAAAGAATTTTTCATATTTTGAATTTCAGCTAGATTTCTTTTCAAAATTTCCACTTCCTTGTCAAAATATTCCTTAATATCTTGCAATTCTTTATTTATGGTTTCAATATACTCAGTAAGCTTTGTATTCCATTTGGACCACTATTTGTTTATTAAGTTCTTCTTTAAGCCCACTGAGCAATGCTTGCATTTCTTTGAGAGTATCTTGTTTGGATTGGCTGTTTGACTTGTTTGTTTGCTTTTTGATTTCCTTCCCTATGAGTTTCACTATTTCAGGGCCTATGACATTATTTTCTGGGTCTTAGGCATTTCTGTGTGTGTCCTGTTACCTTGTCTTATTCCTCTGTTTCTGGTGTTGAAGGACTTCTCTTTTAAAGCCTAGCTGAGAGTTTTCTTTGAAGGTATGTGGATGTGAGTGTGTGTGGGGTGGAAGAACCGAATTTCCTGAGTTATGTGTTGGGAGTAGGCAGTGAGAGAAGACCTAACAGTCTGATGGTCTCTGAGGTGTCATGGTCATACCTAACCTCCTCAGCAGGCTCTTAAAAAAATGACTCCTGCATATGTCACTGCCTATTATTGCTGTCGAGTGCTACTTCTAGTTTATGTTCC
Source organism: Ctenodactylus gundi (assembly GCA_004027205.1). NCBI lineage: Eukaryota > Metazoa > Chordata > Mammalia > Rodentia > Ctenodactylidae > Ctenodactylus > Ctenodactylus gundi. The sequence continues at coordinate 184,967 of PVKB01003263.1, read as the reverse complement.
AGGAATCTCATGTTACCTTTGCAGTGTGCACTGCCCGCAGGCTCATTTCTGGAGGCTGCGGCTACCAGCTGCTGTCAGTTCTCACTTCTTCCTGGTAGGCGCTCACCTTCGTCAGAGGTTCCAGGCTCCAGGCTTCCCTCTGTCTACAGATGCCGGTGGCTCAGGGTCCCTCTCAATCAGCCTGGGGTTGCTTCCTGGGCTGCTGTTTTCCTCTGCTTCCTGATGTATCTTTGGGGTTTCTGATCTTCTTGTGGCCTCCTTTCAATTGTTGGGGCACCCCTTCCTTTCTATGTTGAGGAGGCCATTTTGAATTGTAATCTCAATTTTATGTGAGCCCATGAGAATACATTGCATTCCTCTGTTAGTCGGTGGCCATCTTCATTAGAAGTCTGTACACAGCATTTTTTTTTAGGCGGGTTCTCCCTCTGCAGTCTAAGCTAGCTGGTTCTGAACTCACTCTGTAGCCCAGGCTGGCCTTGAGCACAGGGCAATCTTCCTGCCCCAGCCTCCCGAGTGCTAGGATTATAGTGATGTGCCGTGATGCCCAGTTTATGTGGTGCTAGGGACTTGAACTCAGGTACTTGGTGCTTGCTAAGCAAGTGCTTTAACTATGGATCCATTCCTCCAATCCCTGAGCCCAGCTTTTATGTGGTGCTGGGAGATCGAAGCTGGAGCCTCAAGCTAGCCAAGCGCTTGAGTCACTTCGTTGTGTCACTTCTTAAGCAGTATCTTCTGAGACAGAGTGATTTATTTTTCTAAAAGGTGATGGTAAGGAATCAAATAGGTGAAAATGTAAAACGATCTCATTAGTGTGAAAACTTAACCATTTCTCTCTTTTTTTGCCAAACACAATTCAACTTTTAATATATATGCAATATTTTGTTTATTTTGGAGGTACCCAGAATGGGACCTAGAGCCTTTACATTGAGCTACATTCCTCAGCCCATTTTTATTTTTAAAATTTTATTTAGTCTTTTTTTTTTTGAGACAGTATCTTGTTCTGTTATCCAGGCCAGTCCTGAATTCATGATATAGCTCAGGCTAGTCACAAACAAATAGCAATCCTCCTGCCTCAGCCTCCTGAGGGTTGGGATTGCAGGTGTAAGCCACCATGCCTGGCTTATGTGGTGCTGGGGAATCAGAACCTGGGGACTTGTGCTTGCTAGGCAGGTGCTTTAACCATTGAGCTATGCCTTCAGACCCCATTTTTATTTTTTATTTTGAGACTGGGACTTGCTAAATTACCAGGGTGATCTTGAATTTTGAATCCTCCTGTCTCAGCCTCCCAGAGTGCTGGGATTATAGGCCTGTGCCACCAGGCTGGGCCCACCCCATGTCTGCTTGCTTGAAACCATGTTTCTTTTCATAGTGTTTCCATGTAAGTCCCTGTTACTTCTGTATCCCTGACCTCCAGGAAACTACATGTAATTAAGTCTTCAAATCTTTTGGAACATCAGGTGCTATGCTAGGCCCTCAGACAAATAAAAAGAAGAGTCAAAACCAAAGTAAATTTCAAAGAAGCAAAGATGACAGTGAAAGTTTTTTTCTGTGCCATCCTAAGTGGTTAGGCCCATAAATTAGATTATATTTGGCTCAGATATGGTATTGATGCACCTAAACTGGTGTCTTAGTTACTTTTTCGTTGCTGTAACTCAATACCTGACACCCACAAACTTAGGAAAGGAAAGGTTTATTTAAGCTCACAGTCTCAAAGGTCACAGTCGATTCAGGGGTGGCCAGCAACAATCAAAGTACGTGGGAGAGAGAGAGGTGGAGGCAGCTTCCCCGGACACACAGGAAGACAAGCTGAGGCTAGTTGAGACTAGTCCGCGTCCTCCAGGAAGGCAGGTGCAGCTTATGTATCCTTTCAGGTCTCCACCCAGTAACCAGCACCTCCTGCATCCAAGTGTGGCCACTACACACTGTTAATCCTAACTCACATGCCTTGAGTCTTAACTGTAATCCACCCCTCCAGACTAGACCCCAATCCACCAACATCACATGATTCCATAGACAATCTATCACATCAAAGTACACGAGACTTTTGGGGGACACTCCAGATCCTAACCACAACAGCTGGCTTCCTGCAAAATCAGATCTCACATATGTTTTATTGAGATGGGGCAAATCTGTCATTCCTGCATATCAACCTGACAGCAACTAACTGGTCCCCTGAGATGCTACTCAGTGCAAAAGAAAAGGAGCAAGATTTAGTTGTGGTAGAATGGACTTTGCCTTGACCAGCTCAGCTCAATGAACCGGATTAGAGCTCATGAATTCGGAGCTGCCATATGCCCGGGAATCAAATCGGAGGAATAATTATCTCTCTCTAGGATTATAGTGAGAACTCAAAATGCTGTTATTTGATAAAGTGCTTGTAAATACAAGTAAAAACAAAAGCTTCTCTCAATATGGGAGAACTTTATAATGCGAAGGAGACAGAAAGAGCCACACACCTACCATTTTTTAGTTTTCATTTTCCAGTTAACTAATTCTAATTTTCTTTCAGAAAATTAAGGTTAATTAAGATAGAGTTTTATTGGGCTGGAGGCATTGCTCAGTTGTTATGAGTGCTTGCCTGGCAAGAGCGGGGGCCCTGGGTTCAATTCCCCAGCACCACATGGGCTGGTTGTGGAGGCACACAAAACACCACGTATTAAAAATAAATGAATAAATAGAAAACAAAGGCCTGCACCACTGGGCCTGCCTCAAAAAAAAAATGTTTTATTGAGATATAATTCACCTACCACACAGTTCACCCATTTAAAGCACATAGATGAGTGCCCTTCAGTGTACTCACACCTGTATGATCATCACCATGATTTTAGGACATTTTTGCCCTTGAAAAGAAGACTCCCCTGGGTTGGGGATGTGGTTCAGTTGTAGAACGCTTGCCTAACATATGCAAGGTGCTGGGTTCAATCCCCAGCACCGCATAAAAACATAAAAGGTATTTTTCAAAAAGAAGCCTCCCCCTCTCGCATCCGCTCCCTGTACCCCTTGGCTGAGACCTTTCACTCCCCTCTTACCCTGCCCTCCCTAGACAACTTGATTTTCTTGTCTTGGCAGATTTTCCAGGCAGTCCCCAGCCTGGTTTCCTGGAAGACAGTTTTTCCACAGATGAGGAGTACTGGGAGGTTGGAGGTGGAAGGGATGATTTCAGGATGGTTAGGCCCCTTACATTTATTAAACACTTTATCTTTCTTATGATTATATTGTAATATATCATGAAATAATTATACAGTTCATCATAATGCAAAACCAATGGGAGCTTGTGTTCTTGCAGTGAGGGTTCACCTCTGGGAACGATAGGAGATGGTGCAGTTGAGCCTCTTTGCTGTGTTAATCTGCATTGGCAGCTGCTTCCCAGCGTGAGCATCAGCGCCTGAGCTCCACCTCCGAGCATCCCATGTTAGAGTCTCGGAAGGATCACTCAACTTACCTCCCTCAAATGCACAGCTTGTAGTGGGGGCTCAAGCTCCTGTGAGAATCCAGTGCTAGTGGAGCTCAGGCAGAGATGCCAGCCATGGGGAGCTGCTGTGAATACAGTGAAGCATTGTGAGTGCCCCTCACCTGCCCTGCTCCTAACAATCCACTGGCCAGGATGGGAGCTGGAGATCCCTGGATTTGCTTGTTCTGTGCATTTCTTAAGAATTAAATTATACACCTCCTTCTGTGTCTCTTCTGTAACTTAGCATGATGTTTTCAAGGTTATCTGTACTGTAGCTTGGGTGAGCAGTTCACTTGTTCATCTTGTCAGCACCAGGGATTGGAGCCAGGGACGGAACTCAGGCCGCATGCGTGTGCCGCAGGTGAACCACCTCTGAGCTACACCTCTACTTTATTTTTTTCTGTTACCAGCTAATCATCCAAAATGTACCACATTTTGCTTTCCCATTCTGCTTATTTGGCCATTGTGAATGCTGCTGTGAACATTCCTGTATAAATTTTTACATGGGGTCTGGAGGAATGGCTCCACAGTTAAAGCACTTGTCTAGCAAGCGCTAGGTATGCTAGTTCGATTCCCCAGCACCACATAAGCTGGGCGTGGTGGTGCACGCCTGTAAATCCCAGCACTCGGGAGGCTGAGGCAAGAGAATCCTTGTGAGTCCAAGGCCAGCCTGGGCTCCGAAGTGAGTTCAGGACCAGCCTGGATCACAGAGTGAGACCCTGTCTCAAAAATAAATAAATTAATTAAATTAATAAGTTTTTACATGGATGTAAGTTTTCCTTTCTCTAGGGTAGGTATATATCTAGAAATGAGTGACATACAAGAATTCTATATCTAATTTATCAGTACTTATTGGCTGTCTCCCGAAGTGTCTGTGCTGTTCTTCAAGCCCACTAGCATCATATCTTGGTTCTGATTTCTTTATACACTTGTGTACTCACGTTGTCATCGTTTATTATTTTTATCTTACTTGGTATGATGTTTTCCTCCTCCTCCTCCTCCTCCTCCTCCTTCTCCTCCTCCTCCTCCTCCTCCTCCTCCTTCTCTTCTTCTTTTCTTGTATACAGACTCTTGCTCTGTAGTCCACAGCTCATTACGTAGCCCAGGCTAGCCTGACTCACAGCAGTCCTCCTGAGTGCTGGGATTACAGTTGTGTACCACCATGCCCCACTTGTATATGGTGCTGGGAATTGAAACCTGGGTCTTGAGCTTGCTTGACAAGCACTTCAATTGCTGAACTAGACCCCTAATTCTTCAGATTATTTTTTATATTGTGTTTCTGACACAGGCTCTCTAAGACACCAAGTTGCCTAGGCTGGGCTCCAGACTGGCCTAGAACTCACTGTCTGTGCAGTCCAGGCAGGCCTTTGCACTGAGCTGCAGCACTAATCCTTTTTTTTTTTTTTTTAATAATCCTCATCTTTTGAGACGGGCCTTGCTAAGTTGCCCATGTAGGACAGATCTTGCCTCAGCCTCGTGAGTGCTGGTGTTAGAGGCCTGCACCCCTACGCCCAGCATGGAGTGGTCTGATTTACCTATCTCTTACATCTAATGATGCTGGGCATCTTTTGCTATGCTTAGACCTTTTTTACCCTTTGATTTTCTTCTTGATCTTTTCTTTCATGTGTGTGTGTGTGTGTGTGTGTGTGTGTGTGTGTGTTTGAGAGAGAGAGAGAGAGAGAGAGAGAGAGAGAGAGAGAGAGAGAGAGGATTGAGCCCAGAGCTTTCACACCGACTACACCCCAGCCCCTTTAATAATGTTTTATTTTGAGATAGGATCTCACTAAGTTGCCCAGGCTAGGTTGGAACTTGTGATCTTCCTGGCTCAGCCTCCCAGAGTGCCGCAGTTATTGGCCTGTGCCAAGAGGTCTGGCTGTCTTTTTGGTCTTTTCTAAGAGAAAATTAGATACAGAAAGAGAAAAATTAGTTTTGAATAAATTGCTTATTTCTGTAGTTTAACAGAATACTAAAAATGTCAATCGAACTCCTTAGAGTTTATTTTAGTTTTGGTTTCTTTCCTTTTGCCTCAGGTCCTAATGTGATACCTGATGTTTCAAAAGAATTCAGTGAAGAGTTATGAATCCTTAGCTTCTTGGCAGGGAGGGGAAGCAGGCAGTGACTCATTCTTCTACTTCCTGATTTAATGCCCACAAAAAATCATACATCATTCAGATGTTAGTAATATACCAACAACTGGACTGGTACAGATGGTGGCCATTTAAAACATTTAGGCAGAATTCCTGTTCAATGTCTGTCATTTCTACTTATTAAAATACGCAATTAGAGCATGTGCTTAGCATATGTGTAGCTGTGAGTTCAATCCTCAGTACCAAATATAAATAAACAGCTGGGACTGTTGCTACAGGCATGTAATACTAGCACTCTGAGAGACTGAGGCAGGAGGATTGCAAGTTTGAGCCCAGCTTGGGCAATTTAGCAAGACCTTGTCTCAAAATCAAAAATAAAAATGACCTGGAGATGCGTGAAGGCCCTTGGCTCAAACCCTAGTCCTGCAAATAAATAAATATTCATATGCTTAAAAATTGTATTAATACATTGCACATCTGTTTTACTAGGCTGTTTTTTATTCTCTAGTACCCCTAAAAGAAAAGTGGACTTAGAAGCATTTTTCACGAGTTGCAGCAACATTTTTGTTCATTTTGTCTTTCCCAAGCTGTAGTGTTTTGAGAATTATCTTTTTGCTCTGTGGTCACAAATCCTCATTGATTTTCTTAGGTCTGTGCTGTGTTTTGGAGGCTTAGTCCAATGAATTTGGTTTGTAAGTTTGCTTTTGTCTCTTTTGTTTATACAATAGAAAAATGTGATGGCACTGAAAGAAACAGAGAAGGGAGGTGACTTTAAGATAGAAAATTACTTCCATTTGAGAATTGCTTGAGCAGTGGTGGACCTACAAGTGGAAGTGTGCTGGGCAGTGATTCTCAGACATGCATATGCATCTGAACCCCTGAGGGCTGGGTAAAGCACAGGCCACTGGGCCCACTCCTGTAGTTTCTCATTGAGTAGATGTACGCCTACAACCGGTACCCACCCAGGTGCTGCTGGTGGTGGTCCGGTTGGTGAGACCCAGTGGAGTGGATATGTTTGAAAGTGTGGCAGAGAAGCAGGTGAGAGGGGTTTCTGTCATACAGGGCTGGGGTCCTGTCATACAGGTGATTGGTGTGGCCGTGGAGCAGGTGCAGTCTAAGGGGTGGAGCCTAGATCTGTGCTGAGGATGCTTTTGGGTGAGGGGTAGCTGGGAGCAAGAACAGGAACCTGTATAGAGAGGGAATGGGCAGACGATCATGGGAGACTGGGCCCCATGGGCCCATCAGCTCCTAGGAAAAGGTTCAGTAGAGGGAGGGCCCATCTGGGACACTGTGAGGGGAGAGACTGAGCTGCCACCAGGATGTGGGGGTTGTCACTGTGTAGGCATGACCTTCGCACCACTGCCTCTGGAAGACCAGTTTTTCTCCCAGTAGTGGGCTGGGAGCCTGGGGATGCAGAGCCAGTGCAAACTGGCCATCATTAGGTAAAAGACCCTATTTTCTCCTTTAGGATATAGGCCTAGAGATTATGACTGACTCCTCTCTCTTCTCACCCACCGCTGTTAAATCAGCCAACAACCAATGTGAATTCTGTAAACCAGAAGATTCCTTTGTGTGTACAGTGACTGTCATCCCTAAACCTGGCATTGGCTCTGCAGCTGTGTTTGCCTGCTCAGCTTAATAGCTTTAAAGATTTGTGTAGCCATGCTCCCAGCCTTCTTAGCATAACTGATCATAAGCCGATTCTGAGAGTGAGTGCTGACATAGGGGAGTGCTTTTGATGTCATCCTTGTCATCAAGGTCGAAATGTTTGCTACAGAAAAGAAATCCAAGAAGGATAATGGCTCGCCACTGAAAATGAGCCTGTGCTACCTTTCCTGCTGGCTTTGCAAATCAAGACAAACATTCCTTGACTGCTGAGCTATATCCACATCTTTATTTATACATTTTGTAATTTTTTTCTTTTTTAAATTCAGCAGTCATGGAGTGCTTACTTAGCATCCACTGCAAAACAACAACAAAAAATATTCATATTAACTGTAAGCAGATGTGTTTACAAGGTTGCCTTACTTGTATCTTTACATAGTTTACTTCCATTTTAACCACTCCCAAAATACAGGTAGGCTTTCCTGAAGAGCCAGAAATAAAAATTCTTAATTTTCTTGTGTATTTTATTTTAAAGGAATCCTTATTTATTTACTCTTGAGACAGGGTCTCCCTCTGTAGGCCAGGTTGGAAAAGGAATCCTTACTGTGTCTTTTGTTGCAAAGCATTCTTTTGGGTTTGGAAGTGGCCAAAGTTTGCCCTGAAGTGTTCTTATCTCTTTTATCTCTCTCTGGTAGTACTGGAGATTGCATCCAGGGCTTTCACAATAAGCTGCATCTGCCCATTTGGAAACAGGGTCTCACCAAGTCACTGTGTTGCCCTGGCGGGGCTTACACTTGCGATCCTTCTGCCTCAGCCTCCTTAGTGTTAGTGTCAGGCCAGGACCACTTGGACTGGTTTCTCTCTCTCCTTTTAGAAACAAGTTCAAAGCTCTGTTCATTCATACATGTATCATTCTCAACAGGCACCTCTGTTGCCTGTACACTGCCTGGTGTGTGCTAGGAGGTGAGTGTAATACGGGGGTGAGCAGGGCGGTGTCTCTGACCTCAGAAGACCCACCCAGAGGGAGAGGACTACATACAGACGCAACTAAAATTCATCATGATGCAGACGTGCCAAGAGCCCAAGGCCAAGGCACCCCTAGGACTAGTGAGCATCCAAGGGCATGGACTTTGGAATCAGACCAGCCTGGCTAGGAATCCCACCTCCACTACTTATTACCTGTGTGGCCTCCAGCAATTACTTAGTCACTTGTTGCCTGTGTTTCTTCATGCAAAAACAAGGAGAATTTATAACTACTTCTTTTAAGGTGTTGTGGGAAATAACAAGACCGTGTGTAAAGAGCCCATGTCTCAGTGACTAGTTGAGTAGAAAGGGTCACCAAATAAGGGGTTAGTGACTTCTTGACGGTGGGAAAGGTACATGTGTTGGAGAATCTGGCACCTGTTGCCCCTCACGGTGTAGAATGTCCTGCTTTCCCCACCCCTGGGCTTGCAGGTGCATTGCCAGCGGCCAGCCTGTGTCATTCTGTTGTGTCTCTGTACTGCCTGCTCCAGAACAAATGCCTTTCACTGTTTCATTTTTCTACCTCTTCAGAGAACTTTTATATTTGCCTGGAAATGCCCAATTTTGTGCTCTCTCTCTCTCTCTCTCTCTCTCTCTCTCTCTGTGTGTGTGTGTGTGTGTGTGTGTGTGTGTTTGTATGTGGGCACAACTAAGAAATATCTACTCACAATATTAAAACCCATTTCAAGTCCCTGAGACAGAGTTGTCCACTTTCTCCTTTGTTCCATTTTTTTTTCCCACCTGGTCACTCACACCTGTATTATATCATTCAGTTCCTGAGTGATTCTTCAGGGTGGGAATTGTCACCTGGAATCCGGGTCCTATTGCTGCAAGGAAGGTACAAGAAGCTGAGAGTAATACGCCCTTTCAGTCCTTGTTTTTTGAGCCCTTGGTGAAAGAATTCAGGGCCTGGAGGAATGGCTCAGCTTCAAGCACTAAGTACCAGAATTCAATTCCCCAGCATCACATCAGCCAGGTGTGGTGGTGCATGCCTATAATCACAGCACTGGGGAGGCTGAGGTAGGAGGATTGCTGTGAGTCCAAGGCCAGCATGGGCTCCACAGTGAGTTCAGGATCAGCTTGGGCTACAGAGCAGAAACCCTATCTCAAAGAGATAGATAGATAGAGAGAGAGAGAGAGAGAGAGATTAAAAAAAAGAAAGAATTTCATTCCAGAAACATAAACACCTGTTCAGAAGTATCGGTGGGATCTATTGTAAAGTAGGTTTAGAATTACTAGGATACTTAGTGTTTATCAACATTGTACTTAGGAATTTCTAAACGACTGCCTGTCCTTTTCAGATGGTCAGTGCTCTCTCAGGGCCATAGTCATGTGGGAAAATTGGACAGAACTTCAACAGAGATAGCTTCTTTATTTAAACCAGGTCTTGGCCCCAGGCTGGAGGGTCTTTAGAGAATGTTTGCTTTCCTGATATCCTGGGGCCATAGGCTTTGGTGGCCAGGAATGCTGCCTGCCTGCCTGCCTTGTTCTGCCTTGTTCTAGAGAATAGAGGCCCTGTGTCTTTGTGTCTGAGACACAGCATGTGATTACAGATGTATTAACCATCAAGATCATTGTTTCTTTTTTTTTTTTTTTTGAGACAGGGTCTCACTCTGTGGTCCAGGCTGGTCCTGAATTCACTTCAGAGCCCAGGTTGGCCTTGGACTCACGGCAATCCTCCTGTCTCAGCCTCCTGAGTGCTGGGATTACAGGTGTGTGCCATCACGCCCAGCTTATGTGGTGCTAGGGAATCGAACTCGGGTACTTAGCACTTGGCTTAGCGCTTGCTCAAGCACTTTAACCACTGAGCCATTCCTCCAGCCCCAAGATCATCGTTTCTTTACTTACTCTAGAAGTATGCTACTTTGAACTGCCCCCTTTGTCCTTTGGGCCCACTAATACCTGAATGCCTGCATAACCAGATCACTTGGGTTTCCTTAAATGCCCTGTGTACATTAAGCTGTTGGGTAGAGATGCCCATTGGTTGTTGAAAGAGTGAAGGAATGAATGAGTGAGTGTGGGTTAAGTGGGGAAATTGAACATGCATGGATATGGTGTCAGCAAAGTAAGCCTCTGGCCTCAGACAGGTCTGGTGCTGTAGAGGAAGGGACAGATAGCAAAGGCGGAGGACAGTCTGGTCTCTCAGTTGGAGGAGGCTGGAGTAGGGAGGGACGGGAGGCCAGAGGGCAACGTCTTGGGCAATGTGGGCCCGGTATCCGCAGCGTGGGTGGCAGTGGAGGCGGATAGACTGGTCAGGCAGGGAGGCAGGAGCCCTGCAGATGGAGGTAGGCAGGAGGAGGAAGTTCACCTGTGCCTCGGCCTCGGGAAGGCAGACTGCGAAGGCTCTTGGTAACGCTTGGGAGGCGGAAGCAGCCTGCTCAGGAGCCAGGGAAGCCAGGTAGCTGGGGAGCTGAAAGACCTGTCCGAGCTGGGTCCAGGGCTGTGTCCATCCGACTGCTGTGATTTTATGCCGCAGATAGTGGAGGTTCAGTAACAGACACCTATTTCTCATAGTTCCAGGGGCTGAAAGTCCAACATCAGAATAATGGCATGGCTGGGTTCTTGGAGGGGCTGGCTTCCTGGCTGGCACACAGCTGCCTCCTGTGCCTGTGTCTGTGTCATACCTTTGCTTGTCCTGTGCCTGTGTCTCTCTCTCCGTGTGTGTTACTGGGGATCGAGACAGAGTCTTGCTAAGTTCCTAAGTTGTCCATACTGGGCTGAAACTTTGAATCCTCCTGCCTCAGCCTCCCGAATGCTGGGTTTACAGGCTTGTGCCATCAAACCCAGCAGCCTTCTCGTGCTCCCCCTCTGTTTTCAGATGAGGAAACTCAGAGCCCTGAGAGATTCAGATTTTCCAAGACTGACCACACAGGTAATTACGTGTAAAGTTCAAACCCAGGCATTTTGGTTCTAGGTATAGGTTTTAACCATTAAATTCCTCTGTCTCTTAATTAGGAAGAGATATGTAAGTTAGTGGGCTTCTATCATGTATCAATGCCTGAGTGAAGAGAAGTATTAGAGTTGTAAGAATGAATATGACTTATCTTTCTTTAGGCCATCTCAGTGCTCAGGAAAATAGAAAAACTGTGTGTGGGGGGGGGCGTGTTGGGGGGGGGTGTTGGGGATTGAACCTAGGACCCTTGCACGGAGCAACATTCCTAACCCCCACACATCCTTTTTAAAAATTCTTATCTTGAGATAGGCTGTCACTAAATTGTCCAGACTGAACTTGAACTTTTGATCCTCCTGCCTCAGCCTTCCAGAATGCTGGGATTAGAGGCCTACATCACCACGCCTAGCTATTTTTAAATGCCAGTTAAAGGGGCTGGAGGAATGGTTCAGCAATTAAAGCTTAAGTCAAGCACTAAGTAACTGGGTTCAATTCCCCAGAACCCCATAAACTGAGCGTGGTGGGGGGCATGCCTATAATCCCAGCACTGGGGAGGCTGAGACAGGAGGATTGCCATGAGTCCAAGGCCAGCCTGGGCTCCACAGTGAGTTCAGGACCATCTTGGGGCTGCAGAGCGAGACCCTGTCTCAAAAAAAAATACCCATTAAAATCCATCTATCTATTTATTGTGGTGTTGGGGATTGAACCCAGGGGCTTTGGCCTGAGTTACATCTTCAACACTTTTAAAAAAATATTAAATTTCAAGACAAGGTCTTGCTAAATTGCCCAGGCTGGGCTTGAACTTGTAATCCTCCTGCTTTAGCCTCCCAGAGTGCTGGGATTACAGGTATGTGCTGGTGTGCCCTGGTTAATTAAAATTTGAGCTCAGCAGGTAACTTTCACCTTTCTCTTATATTTATAACACATAGAACCATTGGCTATTTCAAATGTGTCCGGTGGCTGAACTGCCTACAAAAATATATTTTAGGGAGTAAGGGACCAATTCATCAACTTGAAATGTGCTGTTTATTTTTATTAAAGTGTTCAATGGAATGAGAATAACTTCAGTGATGGTGATGTCACTGACACTGTGGCTCTTGTGCTTTGTGTCAGAGAATCAGACAGAAGCCTGCTTGGACCCAGGGAGGGAGGCTGGGTGGGGCCCTCTGGCTGACCCACACATGCTGGCGGTGTGCGCAGTAGGCAGGGATCCGGGCTCCCACATCACCCCATGCAGAGAGCTGTGGAGTTGTCGTTGTGCCTGTTCATGCCATGCATTGACCCTTTGCTTTTGTCTCTTGATCTAGGGAGGGCCCCGAGGCTTTAGCATTGAGCTATGTCCCGAGCTCTTTCTAAAATTCATTTTAACACTCTTTCTAAGTTGACCAGGCTGGGCTTGAACTTGGTGATCCACCTGCCCTAGCCTTCAGAGAGCTGGATGAGAGGCCCATGCCACCATGCCTGGCTCTCGTTACCATGTTAAGTCTCTACCTCATACCTCAGTGTGTTTTTTTCTTTTTTTTACTATGCTAATAAAGTAAAAGTGACTATAAGTTACTTTAATGACTATTTTTTTTGTAGTACTGATGACAGTTGAGCCCAGGGCCTTTATAAGGAGATACACCCTAGCACTTTTTATTTTAATTTTGAGACAGGGTCTCACTAAGTTGTCCAGGCTGAGTTTTAACTTGCAATCCCCCTGCCCCAGCATCCTAGAATGCTCAAATTATAGGTCTGTATGACCAAACCCAACTTTTAATGATGATTTTATACATGCATTTATTTGGAGTTTGCCACTTATTATCTGGGAAATTTCCTAGTTGGGTTTTGGAGTAGGGTGGATCATTCCCTGCCTCAGTCGGTTTGATTTGATGATACTGTTTTTCTTGGCTCTGGCTTCTTGGTATCTCAACCTTTAAAGGCTGAGCTGAGTTTCCATGTCTCCAAATGTGTTCCTTTAGTTTCATAGGCTTGAAGGCTAGTCCACTTTGTTTGTTTGAGGGTTGCTCTCTGGGGGCTAGGTCAGTGTTGAAATTGCTGTATAGTCCAGGCTGGCTTTAAACTTGTGGTCCTCCTGCTTTAGCCTCCTGAGTGCTAGCGTTATAGGAGAATGGTCTGCATTTTACCTTCCTCCTTTCTAGTATGTATGTTAACTCCTACGCACCCCAGGGTTAACCTGGCTGTCTCAGTAACAGGTATACTAAATTTTATAATACTATCAGAATGTAATTTGAGGAACTATAAAACCACTATATAAAATGATTTCTGTGTTTTGTTTTGTGCTGGGAACCCCGTCCAGGACCTCACACATCTCACACATGCCACGTGAGCACCATACCGCCAAGCTATGTCCCAGCCCAGTGTGAACATCTTTAAGGCAATCTGTTAGGTCCGCTTTTCTCTTCTGTTCTCTCCCCAGTGTTGGTGTAGATTTGACTTCTCTCTCTACCATGCGTGGTGAGATGTATGCTTGGCTTCTAACACCAGTTTCCTCCTGGGACATCCTGCATTGTCTCCATCCCCAGATTCCAACTTGTCATTCCTGCTCCCTACTCCACCAGAAGCTCCTAGTTCTCTGGTTTTGAGCCTGTGTCCTGCTGACACCCCAGATGACTCCCCAGCCGTTCCCAGCACTGTACAGAGGTCCTAACTCTTTCTCAGATTCCTCATAATAATTGAATGTGGTTCAGATTCTTTCTCTTGTGTTTGGGTAGGTTTAACTTCTGCTTCCAGAGGTGAGATCTTTCTCACAGAATAAAACATAGCCTTGTTGTAAACTTGGGGATTTCCTTTTCTCCGATCGTTCACTATAAATTGTTGTATGTTCGACATAATCTAAGGACTGAAGGTGCCCAGCCTCCAGCCATTGATGGGGTTTGATTTTTTTCTTTTTTTTTTTTTCCTCTCATAGGGTAAAACTTGACAAAATCCTACTTTTTTTTTTTTTGAGACAGGGTCTTGCGCTGTAGTTCACCCTGGTCCTGAACTCATTATAGAGCCCAGGCTGACCTTGAACTAATGGCAATACTCCTGCCTCAGACACCCAAATGCTAGGATTACAGGTGTGCACCACCACACCCAGCTTATGTGGTGCTGGGGAATCAACACAGAGTCTTGATCTTGCTAGGCAGACGCTTTAACTGCTGAGCTATTCCTCCAGCCCTTTCTTTTCTTTCTGCCTCCTGTTTCTTTTTTTCTTTCATATTTTTCTTTTTCTTGTTTTTTAACTTTTGGCAGTTTGTCTTTTTTTTTTTGTTTGTTTGTTTTGGCTTGGTCTTGGTGCTGGGAATGGAACCCAGAGCCTTCATGGTATGCTACATCCCCAGTCAATTTTTTTGGCTTTGATTGTTTAAAAATTTATTTTTCTATCCTTATTATGTTTGTGATACATAACAATCAGACAAATAGGTGTGTTCGTATATTGTACCCTGGTCTTTTTTCCTTCTCTCTCCCCTTGCCTATCACCCCATATCCCTTTCCCTCACCACGAAGTCTACCTTCTTATTTTCTTCCATCTTTCTCTTTTTTATGGTTTGGTTTTCTTTCCAAGACAAGGTCTAATGAAGTTGTTAAATTGTCCAGGCTGGACTTCAACTTACTCTCCTACTGCCCCAGCCTCTCCAAGTGCTAGGACTGTAGATCTGTGCCCTGAGGCCCAGCTTTTTGTCTGTATTATAATTGTTTCCATCCCTGATTAATTTTTTGGAGTGTTAGCCCCCAGTATCTCCAGTGTGACCTTACTATTTCATTTTGGTTTTTGGTGCTGGGAATAGAACCCAGGACTTGGCACATGCTGAGCAAGCACTCTGCCTCAGAGCAACACTCCAAGTCCCACATGACCTTCTTTGGAAAAAATCTTTATAGAGGTAATCAAGTTAAAGTGAGGCCATTAGAGGGTGAGAACAGTTCTATATGACTGTTGTCTTTACAAGAAGAGAAAGTTTGCGTTCACATACAGAAAGGCGGCGATGTGAGGACGCAGGGAGAAGATGACCATTTACAACTCGGGAGGAAGTCCTACAGGAGATTCCTCACCGCTGTGGGGACCAACTCTGCTGACACCTCGGTCTTGGACTTTCTTTACTCTTTTCCTTCCTTCCTCCCTTCCTCCCTTCCTTCCTGAAGGGTTGTTACTATGTTTCCCAAGCTGGCTTCAAACTCAGTCCACTTGTCTGAGTGTCCTATCTCTGAGATCCTGGTATGTCGCACTGTGCCTGGTTCCTAGATAATAAATTTCTACTGATAAAGCCAAGGCTGGTGGTGCTGTCTTGTAAACTCTGCTATTTGGGATAAATGAAGAAGGAAAATCGTAAGTTTGAGACCAATCTGGACTATTTAATGAAATTCTATCTCAATAAATAAATTAAAATAAAGAAATAAATTCCTACTAAGCCACTTAGTCTTTGGTACTTTATTATGGCAGCCCTACCAAACTAATAGAGGCAGAACTGTTTGGGGTCAGGAGTGTGGCACAGTGGCAGAGCACTTGCCACGACCATATGAGGTCTTGGGTTTCATTCCTGGCATCACAAAAGAAAAAAAAAAAAAAAACAAGACTTAAGACAAGACTAACTTTACCTAAAACTGAGAAAACTGTTACTAGGGCAGCTACCATGGGATACGCCCCATCTTGGTTGAAATCAGGGACAGTGAAACTGAGATCAAGTTCCACATTGTCAGGATCTTCCGCCTCAACTCCGCAGGGTCTTTGAGTTCCCAAGACTATACCATCATGCTGGAATAAAGCCCCTTCAACCCTGGGATCATGGAGCAGGAGCAGGGTTCTGCACCTAGCAAGCAGGCAGACACCACAAAGGAGGCTGAGGACAGCCTGCCTAAGGATGAAAATCACACCTAGCTAACATTCATTCATTCTTCATTCATTCATGCTGGGAATTGAACCCAAGAATACTCTACCACTGAATTGCAACTCTACCCCCCCGCCTTTTCTAACTTTTTGTACACATGCTAGTACTTTATTTCTTTTCTTTTTTCTTTTTCTTTTTCTTTTTTTTGAGACAGGGTCTTGCTCTGTGGTCCAGGCTGGTCCTGAATTCACTTCAGAGCCCAGGCTGGCCTTGGACTCACGGCAATCCTCCTGTCTCAGCCTCTCGAGTGCTGGGATTACAGGTGTGTGCCATCACGCCCAGCTTATGTGGTGCTGGGGAATCGAACTCAGGTACTTAGTGCTTGGATTAGTGCTTGCTCAAGCACTTAAACCGCTGAGCCATTCCTCCAGCCCCATTTATTTCTTTTTTCTTTCTTTTTTTTTTGAGACAGGGTCTCAGTCTGTGGGCCAGGCTGGTCCTGAACTCACTTCAGAGCCTAGGCTGGCCTTAGACTAACGGCAATCCTCCTGTCTCAGCCACCCGAGTGCTGGGATTACAGGCATGCACCACCACACCCAGCTTATGTGGTGCTGGGGAATCAAACTAGGGTACTTTAACCTGTGAGCCATTCCTCCAGCCCAGTACTTTATTTCTTTAATCAATATAGCCAACTTGTAATTACCACAATACTTGGTCTGGGGTGGGGAGCAGCAATCTAGAAGGAAAGCCCCTCTAACCAATGTTATTCGTGTAGTACAGGGACTGGTCACACTGCTTCATTTGATACCCCAGGCCTCCAGGGAATTTGAAATCTCAGAGAATCTTCTTCTATTTGACCAACTGACTTTTGACAGAATATAAAGTATGACACAGGTCACACAGGAATTCAGGCATGTATCCTTGGATACATGTACCTAAGGATATGTGTTAGAAGACAGGGCTCATCACAGGCACTAACATGAGATAGGAAGACATTTCCCAAGCCCTGCCCATTGTGAGCTCCTATCACAAGGCCAGCAATATCCATTACTTTAGAAAGGCAGGAATTTTGCTTGCTGGCTTGTGATACTGGCAAAGAAATCAAACCTTTCACCTGGTACAGGTACTCTGCTCTTATTAGGATCGATGGTGAGAATGGGAAGTTTTCTGCTGGAGCCTGACTATTGGTGCATACATCGAAGAAGATAGGTTTCTCAGCAGTTAGCAATCCCACAGTACCAATTTTCAGTGAGGTTCCAAATCTTCTAATGACTGGGGGCAGTTTAATTCCATCACCTCCTTTTTTGGCAGGCATTGTGCTCTAAGGAGATGAGGACAGGGGTCCCAGGCAAGTGATAATGACTCTCACAGGCTCTCTGAGGTGGAAAGGAAGGTGGAGAAACCACAGGCCTGACCCCTGAGCAGCATTTTTTTTTAACCATTTTGAAGCAGGTTCTCACTAAGGTGCACAACCTGGCCTTCACGTCCTGAGTAGCTGGAATGACAGCTGTACACCACTGAGCCTGGCCTAACTAACCTTTATGTACACTTCTTTTACGGCCCCGGGGAACCTACTTTTCTTTGTACGTATTTAACCCAGTGTTTTAGTAGTGGCTGAAAGTCTTCTGTTCGCTTTTTTGTTCTTAGTGAATGTTTGTGATATAGCATCATGATGTCTCCTGTGGGGAACTGTACATGCACAGAACATACCTTGACCTTTTTTGATACCTTTACCCACCTCTTCCTTTGCTCCCTACACCCTCAGTAGCTATAAGCTTTGAAAGATGTAGCAGGAAGTATTTGAGATGGCCTGCCAACCACAGTAGTGGCAGCAGATGGCTATGTCTCCGTACTTCCTTCCACTGTGGTTCCCCACTAAGTTTCTGATGATGACGGGAGACAAGACTGTTCCTTTCCTACAGTTGCAGAACACGAGTGATTTATGTCTCCTAACAAATGGCCAAGCCATCCCTTTCTTATCAGTCCCTGCCAGTGTTGAGTTCGATCGCAGATTTAGTGGCAACAGTTGAAGGGAAGAGTTTATTTTTTGGTGCTGGGATTGCACTTATTTCTGCTAGGCCAGTGTTTTACCACTAAGCTACACCTCCAGCTTTGAGAGAGTATTTTGAACCCTGTAGTGGACATGTTCTGAGAACAATTCTGAAGTGAGCAGGCTAGAGTGGGCTGAACAGGGTGAGTTCAAAAAAGAACTCATCATTTGAATTCTTAATAATTCTCTCAGTTGTGTAGTCTGCTTTTCTTATGGCGTCTCTTACACTGGGCCATCTGAGTGGCAACTGTGTAAGTGCCTGTAGAGGAGTTCAGGAGGAAAGAAATGGAAGACTTGCATAAAGTCAAATGGTGTATTTGTAGTGGAGCTTAAGAAGGTGGGCTGCGGGCAGAGCTAAGTGGTTACTGTGTTTGCCTCAGGTGTAGCCCAGGGCCCTGTGCATCCAGCTGGGTTTCCCTCCCAGCCTTGGCTACCTGTTGCCTCTTTGTCCTTTGGCTCTGTTCAGAGATAGTGCTTTGGTCTTGACCTTGGTTGGACTTCTGGTCTCCAGAACTGTGAGCCAACAAGTTCCTTCCTCTCTGAAAATAAAGTAAAATCAAGTGCTTGCTAGTATGTGCAAGGCCCTGGGTTCGATTCCCCAGCAATAAAAACTAGCTGGGCATGGTGTCTGATGCCTGTAATACCAGCTTTTAGGAGGCTGAGGCAGGAGGATTACCATGAGTTCTAAGTCAACGTGGGCTACATAGTGAGTTTAGGACCAGCCTAGACTACAGAGTGAGACCCACCTTAAAAAAAAAAAAAAAGAAAAAAGAAAGTAGCTGTTGCCCTGGCACTGTGCTTTTAGTTGAAGCTTTTTCCAGCACCCTGATCGCAGGCCTCACCCTATTGGGGCCATTAGTTATTTTCCATTTTTATATTTCTAAAGGCCAGTTATAGCTAAAACACTCATGAAGAACAATGTCCTCTCTTATACCCCAAGAGAAATAGAGTAGAAATAATTAGTTCAAAGGTGACGCCAAGATGAGCGGGGAAGTTCTGTTCCACTTGAGTTGTTAAGAAAAAAAACCAAAACATCGTAGCTAAAAAGTCTTTTTTTTAAAAAAAATTAAGGATATTTTAAATTTTCTTTAAAATTTGGTAATTGATAGTTGTAGTTGTAAAGAATTTCAAGAACACTAAAGTAAGCAACTAAATATATGCGCTTTCCTAAACAACTTGAATTATAAAGGAAATGTCAGCCAGGCTGGTGACACAGACCTCTGACCCAGCTTTTTGGGATACTGAGGAGGGGGAATAGCAGGCTTGCGCCTAGCCTGCACGGCTTCATGAGACCCTGTCTCAAGAACAAAGATAAAAAAGGTCTGGAGTTACAGCTTGGTGTTCAGTCCCTAGGCTTGATCCTCGGTGCCACAGGGAAGGAAGGAAGGAAGGAAGGAAGGAAGGAAGGAAGGAAGGAAGGAAGGAAAGAAAGAAGGAAGGAAGGAAGACAGGAAACAGCACAAATTTAATGGAGCATTTTGGCCAACTTTATTATTTTCTGAGGCATAATCCTCATGTATTATTATAAAGGAGTTCATACAAAGATGACATTTTAAAATGAATAAATTAGAAAGCTGAACAATCTCACTTATGGAAGCAAAGCAAATTCTTCGTAATATTTGTTAAAAAACAGTTATTTTTCTAATGAAAGATTCAATTTTAATTTTGTATGAGATCATTATGGATAAAGCCACTTTGTAAGAGCTGTATGTTAAACGTTAGGATGAAGAATTCCAGTAAAGCCGGCTGTAGTGAACATGCCTGTAATCCCACTACTTCAGAAAGTTGAGACAAGAGGATTAGTTTCAGGTTAGCCTGGGCAATTTGGGGAATTAACAAGACTTTGTCTCAAATTAAAAGATAAGAAAAAAGGTGTCTTAGATTAAAAAATAAAAAAAGGGAGCCAGGCCTGGTGGTGCAGGCCTGTAAATCCAGTACCCCGAGAAGCTGAGACAGGATTGCAAGTTTGAGCGCAGCCTGGGTAATTTATTGACGTAGGGAGACCTTTTCTCAAAATCAAAAATAAAAATGGGCTGGGGATGAAGTGTAGTGTGAAGGTCCAGAGCTCTATTCCCAGGACCTCCCAGAATTAAACGTAAAAAGGTAAAAAGAACATGAAACTTGAAAGTATGCTGTTTAACCAGGCACAGTGGTGCTGGTCATCCTAGCATTCAGGAGGCTGAGGCAGGAGGATATTGAGTTTGCGGACAACCTGGGCCACATACGCAAATCCTGCCTCAAAACCGAAACAAAAGTGCCATTTATAAAATATTGAGTCACCTTCATTGAAGTAAAACAGATTTCTATGGATAACAATTTTTTAAAATTTAAATTTATTATTATTATTATTATATGCTGTATTGCTGTGGTTAGTTAGCTCAAAGTTTATTTCTTTTCCAGAGGGTTATGTAGAAATTTTTATTGTGCATCATTAGAAATACATTTTGTGGGGCTGGAGGAATAGGAACGGCTCAGCAGTTAAAGCACTTGCCTAGAAAGCGCTAAAAGAAGCGCTAAGTACCTGAGTTCGATTCCCCAGCACCACGTAAACTGAGCATAGTCGTGCATGCCTGTAATCCCAGCACTCAGGTGGCCTAGACAGGAGGATTGCTGTTGAGTCCAAGGCCAGCCTGGGCTCTGTAGGGAGTTCAGGACCAGCCTGGGCTACAGAACAAGACCCTGTCTCAAAAATAAGAAAACATTTTGTGAGCGGAAAGACGGCTGTGCAAGTTTAGTTACATCTTTCTGCATAGTAAATGAAGGCTGTATTAGAGCTTCTCTTCAAGGGCAGCTGCTAGCCAGCCAAGTTCATGTACAGCCTATAAGGAATGCTTTTGACTGACTGGTACTAATTGTTTGCAGAACAACCAGTGGGAGTAATATTCATGAAAACTATGGAGACACTATTCCAAGACCAAAGAGTTTGTCTCTTGTTTTTCACTTTATTGTGGTCAAATTATATTAACTGTATAATCAGGCCAAGTGAAGTGGGGAGCGTCTCGTCCCTTTTTGAGGAAGGGAGGGTACTGAAGATGCCAGGGCACTCGCACCCAGGATTGTGGTTTGGATCTGAAATGTCCCCCAAAAGTCTCATGTATTTGAATGTTATAGGTTGTCTGTAACCATGTGCTGTTGGTAGATTGGTGCCTACTCCGGAGGGGTGGATTACAGGCATGTAAATTGGATTACAGGCATGTAGTGGGGGTTTATCACACCTTCCACACCTGGATCCAGGAGGGTCTGATCACTGGGATACATAAGCCGCTTCCTGCCTTCCTTGGAGGACTAGGCTCAACTTGCCTTGACTTGGCTTTCTGTTTGTGATGTTGTGAGAAGCTGCCTCCACCTCTGCCTCTGCCATGGGCTTCCATTGCAGCTAGCCACCCCTGAATGGACTGTGACATTCTGAAACTGTGAGCTAAAATAGACCTTTCCTCCTCTAAATTTGTGGGTGTAGGGTATTGAGTAACAGCAATGAAAAAGTAGCTAAGATACCCGGCTATATCCCCAGGCCTTGCATTTTGAGACAGTTTTGCTAGGTCACTCAGTTGTCCAGGATGGGCTCAATGCGACCCTCCTTCCTCAGCCTCCCAGACTGCTGGGGTTTTGAACATGTGCCACTGTGTTTGGTAATCTCCTCATTTTATAAATGGGGAGATTGAGGGCGAAGGAGTAGGTGAGGGTTATATAAATCATCAAATTCCAAGCTGTTTTGATTTTATACTCATATCAAATTCATAAGTGTTTAAATGAATATGTTATTTTTCAAGTGATATACTTTTTTTTGAGACAGGGTCTTGCTCTGTAGTCCAGGCTGAGTCTGAGCTCACTACGTAGACCAGACTGTCCTCGATCTTAACAGCAATCTCCTACCTCAGCCTTCTGAGTGCTGGGATTACAGGCGTGCGCCACTATGCCCGGCTTATGTGGTCCTGGGGAATAAAATTTGGTTACTTTTACTTTAACCTCTGAGCTCTTCCTCCATTCTGAAGTGACAGACTTTAATACAACTTAAATATATTAATTCTCAAGCTAGGTAAATATTGAGAATGTTCAAAGCATACAAAGTCAGCTCTTTGGAGGGTGACAGAACAAAAGGGAAACAGACTGATGTGTTCTTCTCATGTACCAAGAGTACTGGTGTGTGAAATCTTCTTGGAGGCCACTTTCTCAAGTCATTCAGGTAAAAGAGAAAAAAGATAAAGCCAGAGAATGTCAAGAACATGGAATAAGTGTGTTCAAAACAAGGGGGACTGTTTTGAGAGGGATTCGTGGCAGAGTGTTTTACATAGTAATGATTTTCAATTTTTTTTTTTTTTTTTTTTTTTTTTTTTGAGACAGGGTCTCACTCTGTAGCCAGTCTGGTCCTGAACTCACTATGGAGCCCAGGCTGGCCTTGAACTCAAGGCAATCCTCCTGCCTCTGCCTCCTGAGTGCTGGGATTATAGGCATGGGCCACCACACTCAGTTTATGTGGTGCTGGAGAATCAAACTCGGGTACTTAGCACTTGACTTAGTGCTTACTAGGCAAGCACTTTAACTGCTGAACCACTCCTCCAGCCCCTATAGTAATAATTTTTTTTTGTTCTTCAGTCACACCTAGAACTGGGATCTTCTGGGCTGACAGGGACTCTTAAGTATAGCTGGATCCAGAAGCTCAAAGGGTGTCATGACACTTTTCTTCGTGCTCCTTTTCCTGACTACCAGTGCAGAGCCCTTTCCATGGAGGGGGTGAGAGGGGTGGGGTACGTGACTGGCCACAGTCCTGACTCTCTGTTTTCCAGGGCTGTTAACCCCAGTGGGGAAAGGATGTTTCTCTCCTAATGGTCTGTTTTCATTCCTGGAAAGACGGGTTGATTTTGTTTGAGTCCTGGGTACCGAGGCCCATGAGGTAGGCCGTTGTGAAGGGTGGCCCGACTTTGCCTCAAATAGAAAGGGTGAAGCTGCGTGTAGTGGTGCAAGCCTGTAATCTTAGCACTCTGGGAGACTGAAGCAGGAGGATCACAAGTGTGAGCCCCGCTTGGGCAATTTAGTAATTTAACAAGACCCTGTCTCAAAATGTAAAAACAAAACAAAACAAAACAAAACGAGATAGTAAGGAAGCTCGTTGAAGTCCAGAGGAGACTACAGAAGAGGAGGAGATGGATTCTAAACACGTCACATAATGTATTTTCATGTGACAGGGCTCACGCATCTTGGGTATTTCAAGAGGTATTTGAAAACACGCACACAGAATGTTTCTTAATTGATTAATTAACCTGTGCCAGGCAAGGCATTTACGCCTGTTAGAAGTGCATTGCTGTTGAACGACAGCTGGAATTCTGTCCTCATTTGTCAGAGTGCAGCCTTTTAGAGAGATACATTTGTAGGAAGGGCAAATCTGTTTCTGATTTTAGTACATCCATGGGCAGGCAAGCTTTTTGGACCAATTATTACCAAGCCTTGAGATAAAGCACCTCGTGCGCCATTGCTACGTGATGGATTAGTGGCCTCAAAGGTTTATGTGCGGATTAATTGGGAAGTGTCCCTTAGATCGCTGTGTTTAAAGCCACGGGCGTTTCTGCAGATCACTTTCGCTAGCGCTCCATTCAGAGTTCTTTAGCCTTATGTAATACCGACATAGCAGCAAGATCTGAGAGACCTTTCTTTCCTTTCGTGGGCCTGGCCACCTCTCTCTTTCCCCGACTGTTGGCTCTGTAGGGCTAGCTAGGAATACCCGGAGCGGGAAAGGGTCCATAGCTTTCACCAGAGAGAAGATTAGCTCGGTGGCTTTACCTGGAGAGTGACGTTTGCAGGATCGCGAGAAACAAGATGAGGTATAAGAAATACATGGCGATTCTGGAGGCAGCCGTGGGTATCACCCCGCTTAACAAAAGAGAACTTCTCCCCGAGAGCAGACGCCACGTCAACCTTTGGCAGCACCCCGGGTAAGCAGAGGAAGCCTGGCAGCTTCTCGCTGGAGATCTGCACACTGTGTTGGGGTATCCTGGAGAGGAAAGAGGCCTCTCTCTCCCCTGGGGTAAACGCAGTGAGAACTTGGCTTTTTCTTGATAGACACGATGCTGCCAGACTGTGACGGAATTTGGGAGTCATGGCAGGCCTCATGGCGCAGGCTTATAATCTCAGCACTCCAGGAGGCTGAGGCAGGAATATCGTAAGTTTGAACCCAGCCTGGGCGATGAAGTGACACAGTGAGACTCTGCCTCAAAATAAAAAATAAAAAGGGCCAGCGATGTAGCTCAGAGAAGCGCCCAGGCTCAATCCTCAATACTGGGGGGAAAAGAGACAGACCAACAGACAGAAAGAAGGAAAAAAAAGAGAAATTCTGGCATAATACTCAAAACCCAAGAAAATGAAATCAGTGGTATGTTGAGAGCCTGTTTTAAAAATATGCCGGATATTCCATTTTCTGAGTTTGAAGTTTTTTCATGGTCTGCCAGTCAACTTGAGGTTTCTTTGTAGCAAGAGAAATTTCTTTTTAAAGATTAGAATGTGCCAGGCTTGGTGGCACAGGCCTGTAATCTCAGCACTTTAGGAGGCCGAGGCAGGAGAATCCCAAATTCAAGCCCAGCCTGAGCAATTTGATGACTGGGGGAGACCTTAAAATCATGAATGTTACTGGTTCCAAACGGAGGTGGGGGATAGTAATTTTGCCTCTTAGGGAAATGTGGCAATATCATAGAACCATTTGGTTTTTACTACTGGGTTTTTTTTTTTTTTTTTTTTTTTAGACAAAGCCTCACTCTGTAGTCCAGGCTGGTCCTGAACGCACTATGGAGCCCAGGCTGGCCTTGGACTTGTGGCAGTCTTGCTTCAGCCTGGAATTACAGTTGTGTACCACCACGCCCAGATTCTATGGTGCTGGGGAATTGAACCAAGGGCCTCGCGTTTGCTAAGCAAGCACTTTAACCACTGTGCCATTCCTCCAGCCCCCGGTACTGGATATTCTTAGCAGTTAATGGGTAGATGCCAGAGACTGCACAGGATCCTACTATGTACTGGAAACTGTTTTCAAAGAATTAC
This sequence comes from Ctenodactylus gundi, assembly GCA_004027205.1. Taxonomy (NCBI): domain Eukaryota; kingdom Metazoa; phylum Chordata; class Mammalia; order Rodentia; family Ctenodactylidae; genus Ctenodactylus; species Ctenodactylus gundi. Next base: position 160,030 of record PVKB01003263.1, on the reverse strand, counting down.
TTAGTCCCAGCTACCAGTAGTACTGCTGGGGAGACATTTGGTTTATATAGATTTTCTTTGTATCTGCAAGTAGTACTTTTTACTAGAAAAAAAAAAGATATTTCTTTGGTAGATTTTAGGAATGCAATGGGATTCTGAGACATCTATCAGTTTATATACCTACTTGTCATCTATGTGTCTATTCAGCCATCCATTAATTTATTTAGTGGTACTGGGCATTGAACCCTCATGCATGCTAGGCAGATACCACTGAGCTACCATTCTAGTCCTAACATTATTCCATTATATAATAATTTTACTGTTACTAATTTGAAAATAAAAGTATATGTATGAATTCAGGAGGCAAGGAACAGCTAGTGACTGTGCAAGTGTATGTGAGTTAAAAGTGTTTAGCAAGTGGTGTGGAAAGTATGTTGAATGTCCAAACCGTGGATTTTGAAGGAGCCCCTTGGATCAGATATACCAAAGCCTGGACCCTGCTCTCAGAACTAACAGAAGTTTAGAATCGGGAGGATGTTTTGTCAAGGGTGGTGAACAGGTTTCAGAGGATTCGTGGCTGCTTGAATATCTAGCTAGGGAGGCTGTGGGGCCACCTGTGGGCTTAGCAGGAAAAAGGAGATTGCAATTGATTGGGGGTGTTTGTTCTGAGCATAAAAGTAGAGAATTTGGAGAGCTTATAACACATGATCTGTACGTTTACCTTTTTTTTTTTGATATTGGTGAGCAAACTCAAGGCCTTATGCCTGCTGAGCCAGTACTTTACCCCAAGCTGCACACCAGTCCTTAATTTTTTTTTTTAAATTGAGAGAACATTCCCTTAAGCCTAATAATGAAAGAGACTTTCCTTGAAGACAATTGTGATCTTGTATCCTAATACTTGGAATTCCTTGAGTGTGCATGGACAAAACATTGCTTTCCTGTTTCCTGTTTCCTGTTTGCTGACCCGCTGGCTGCCTTGCAGCCTTCCTTGGGACTTGGCATGTCCCTAACTAAGGTTATAGTGCACACACTATTCTGCCCATCCCAGCAGGGTTTATTTCCTGCTGCTGTATGTTAAATTTCATTAATCAGTTCTGTATCCTTCAGAGCCACTTTGGGGTCTTATTTCTTAAACCTCAACACGCATCTGAATCATCTTGTTAGGATGCCAGTTCTGACCCTGCAGGTCAGGGTGGGCCTGAGATTCTGTAATAAGGAGTCTCTAGTGATCCCTGTGATGCGGTGGTCCAGATGCTGCCGCCGGTTCAATCCAGGACCACACTGTGAGAAGCTAGCATCTTGGATCCCTTGGGATCCGCGCTTCCCACGGCAGCCTCTTGACTGTAACCTGCTGTCCCCTGACCTTGCACTTTCTGATCTTCCTCGTAGCTTTTGCCCAGGACGCCCCTCCTTGCAGTGCTTCAGTAAGTTCTCAGTGGTAGGAAGGTAGCTTGTGCGTCTTCAAAGAGAAATCTTGCCGTGAACATTTTGACTTCTATTGGGCCGATTGGCTAAATCATGTAGCCGATATTTCTTTCAAGATTTCTGTCACTTACCTTGTTTTTAAGAAGTAGTCTGATTACTCCAACATACATGTAGAGTTTTCAGTTATAGCTGTGTTTGCATTTTAAAATGGCCTGTAGTCCCAGCACTCTGGGAGCTGAGGCAGGAGGACTGCAAGTTCAAGCCCAGCCTGAGCAGCTTAGTGAGAACCTGTTTGGAAATCAAAGAGGGAAAATGCCCAAGTCTAGGGTTAGTCCTCAGTGCCGCAGACCTCCTCCTGACACACACACGCAGCCAAAGCTGAAACCAAAACACCTGAGAAGGTAGTTGGGATTCAGACTTAACCTGGTTTTCAAACCTTATTAAATATATTCTTTCCTTTCATCTAAACTCCTTTTTCTTGCTGTCTGGAAAGAGAGCTGACCTGGGGCTTTTGGTCTGTACACCAGTCACATAATTGGCCAAAGTAGATATCACTGAGGCAGACAGTGGGAGATATGTATGCGTGCGCTTGCTCCATGCTCAGCGTGTGGCAGGCGGTTAGTAAGCATCCACCTGTGCTGTCTTTGTTTCAGTGTAGCCAGTTGTGTGTGTGTGTGTGTGTGTGTGTGTGTGTGTGTGTGTGTGAGAACTGACATCCAAACCAAAAATACTGAACCCTCTATAAATTTTCCTTTTTAAAATTTGTAGTTTTCCTGTTTAACTCATTTTACTTAGTAATAACTTTACACATCTTTCAAAATTACTATAAACCAAACATATATATATATATATATATATATATATATATATATATAGAGAGAGAGAGAGAGAGAGAGAGAGAGAGAGAGAGAGAGAGAGACAGGGTCTCTCTCTGTAGCTCATGCTGGTCCTGAACTCACCATGGAGCCCAGGCTGGCCTTGGACTCATGGCAATCCTCCTGCCACAGCCTCCTGAGTGTTGGCATTACAGGCGTGTGCTACTATACCTGGCTTATGTGTTGCTGGGGAATCAAACTCCAGTACTTAGCTCTTGATTCAGCTCTTGCTAGGCAAGTGCTTTAATGGCTGAGCCATTCCTCCAGCATATATTTTATATTTTGTATATATATATGAGAACATTTTATTGTGAAAGATATAGAAGGGGCTAGAACGGGAAAAAAGGAGAGCAAACTTTCTGCTAGTCAGAAAGAGGACCTGGAAATATAGGTTGTCCCATCAAAAATATATTTTAATTGTTTCTGCCAACATATTTCTTAATTTAGAGGCCCCATTCAATAGTACTAGATATTTATTTATCCTTCTGGCATGGGGCATGGACTGTAGGGCCTTCATGCTGACCTATGTTCCCAGCCTCGTTTTTATTTTTGATTTTGAGGCAGAATGTCACTGCCTTGCTAGGGTGCCAGGCTGAGCAATGGCCTGTAGTCCTCCTGCCTCAGCTTCCCAGAGTGCTGGGACGACAGGCCTGTGTCGCCAGCCTTGGCTAATTCTGAATTTTAGTGATGAATAACTATAATTTGTGGCTTATACAGATGTTGCACACCTTGAAATGATACAAAAAGAGAAAATTAGAGTCTGAGTATCTTAGAAATGAAAAACATCAGATTGAATTAAAAACAAGCTATTTCAGTGAAACAAGTATGCCTCTTTGGAGCTGATACCCGTAGAAAAATTCCATATTCAGGCCAAAAGCATAACCCAGCACATCTCGACTCATTAACCATTTATTTATCTTTAGGAATAATATTAGAAACTATGTATGGGCTGGGCTTTAATCCCGTTGCTTGCTTTGTGGGATGTCCAGATGGCCGTGGTTGTCTTTGCCTACATTTCCTGCTGATCCTGGGAGAAGGGAAATGGGCCTCCTGCCTGTACAAATAAAGTCCACACTATCGTTTACCTCCAGTACACAGCTCGGGCCAGGGAGACATTCGGCTCAAATGCCACAGTATCACTTTGTGCGCAAACAGAAGAGCACATCCAGAACTGGTGAGAGACCACATTCTTCCTCCCACTGGAAGTTTTCCCTGTGACGACTCCTCTGGGGAAGCAGCCAGGGTGGGGCGCAACCCAAGACTTGCCTTGCCGCCTGGTGGTGGAAAGGCACAGGCAGCATTCATGGGGTGCGCACCGGGGTATTCTCACAGTGGGGAATAAAAAGAAAAATATTTGCCGCCTTTTCCAATGAGTATTTCCTACAAATATAAAGATGGGCCAGTAGCCAGTGCTATAGAAGCCGTGAAAAACAAATTACCTTCTAGTTTAAAATGTTTTCTCTATGATATGATTTTTTTTCTTCTCTACAGGGTCTTGCTCTGCAGTCCAGGCTGGTCTGAACTCACTTTGTAGCTCAGGCTGGGATTATAGGAATGCCTCACCATTCCTGGCTTATATGGTGCTGAGGAATCAAACCCAGGGTCTTGCACTCGCTAGGCAAGCAGTCTAACTGCTCAGGTATTCCCCTAGCCTCTCCCATGCTTTTTTGGTGACAGGATCTTGTTCTGTAGTCCAACTGGTCTTGAATTCACTATGTAGCCACGGCTGGCCTTGAACTCATAGCAATCCTCCTGCCTCAGCCTCCTGAGTGCTAGTGTGCCTCCACACCTGACTAATTTTTGTGTGGTGCTGGGGAATTGAACCCAGAGCCGTGTACCTGCTAGGCAAGTGCTCTAATGACTGAGCTACACCCCCAACCCAAATACATACTTTAAAATGGTAAATATTAAGTATATTTTACCATAACAACATTTTTTTTCTTACTCTTTTCTTACCTGCTATTTTTCCACCTGAAAAATGTGTGTGTGTGTGTGGGGGTGGGGGGGGTTGTTGTTGTTGTTGCTGCTGTTTTGTTTTTGTGGTCCTGGTGATTGAGCCCAGGGATGCCCCACCACTGAACTGTACTCTAGCTATTTATTTATTTATATCAGTATTTTAAGTTAGGGTCTTGCTGAGTTGCCTAAATGAGACTCAACCTTGTAGTCCTCCTGCCTTGGTCTCCCTGAGTGTCGGGATTACACACATGTATAACCATGTCCAGCTGAAAGGTGAATCTTACATGGTCTCATTCCTTAGGGTGATTTTCAGGCTGACGGATGATACTGAACCTTTTGGATCTCTTCATTTTCTCTATTATGGAAACTAAAAACGTGAAGAGTAGCAATTCCTCTACATCTGAGAGGAATGAAAACATGTATCTATATAAATACTTGTACCTGAGTGTTCATAATAGACACAGAGTAGAGGCAACTGAAATGTCCATCCGCTGATGAATATGTAATAAAATGTATATGTAAAATTGTATATCCATACAATAGAATGCTACTTGGTCATAAAAAAGAATGAAGTTCTGATAATATGCTGCAAGATGAATGAATCTTGAAACTAACATGTTAAATAATAAAAGGAAGTCACAGAAGTTCACATCTGGCATGTGTCCGTTTATATAAACTACCAGAATAGGCAAATCTATAGAAGCATAAGTTAGATTGGTGGTTGCCTATGGCCAGGAGGCCAGGAAGAGTTAGAGGATTAGGAAGTTAAGGTTAAGGCGTATGAGTTTTGTTTGTTTTTAGAAGTAATGAAAGTGTTCTAAAATGGATTTTGGCAATGGTAGCAAATCTATGGGTATGTTAAAAAGCGGTACTAATATACATACAGTATGAATTGTATGGTGCGTGAGCTTTGGTGCATTCCTCAAGATCTCATTGTGCTGGGAATGACCACCTTGGATTTATAACCACTCCGTCTCTTTCAGGGCACGAAACATCACGCTCTTATCCTCTCCCTGCGAGTGGGACTGGCACCCTTACTACAGCTTCCGGCAGAAGGACGCCACCAAGCGCAGACCTGAGCCTGCTCACAAGCCTCTTTCCCAGGTACTTGCTTACTTGCCCCTCTTCAACCTAGTTCCTGGGTCTCCTCCAAAAAAGTTTGATATAAGTGACTTCACATTCTTGACCTTTTGTCAAGACCATTATTTTTGATGTTGCTGATACATAAATTTTTAATAAAGACCAATGGTAATATCCTGTTTACCAAAGACGAGAACTATCTCACCTGCACATGTTTATGTCTGATTTTGCTAAGGTGAATGTATTTACCTGTTCAAAGCATATTAAGTACAACTCCTGTGGGGATTGATGGTACATGCTGGTAACTCTAGCACTCTGGGAGGCTGAGACAGGAGAATCACCAGTTCGACCCCAGCCTAAGCAATTTAGCAACAATTTAGCAAGACCCTGTATAGAAAACAAAGGAAGGAAGGAAGGAAGGAAGGAAGGACGGAAGGTGCTGGGGATATAGCTTAGTATGAATACCCTGAATTCTATCCCTTATACTGAAAGAAAAAAAAAACCTTCCTGATATTCAAATAAATGCCCAGCTGGTGGTATTAGCATTTGGTGTTTGTGGTGTCTGGGGTTGGGGTCATTTTGGTAGGTCGTGTTTTTTCATTGTCATTGAGGTAGTAAAATTATGTAACAGCAATAAGTACTCTGCTGAAGATATGACAGTCAGCACAGTGTCTTCTAAAGATTAATTATGTGCAAGCTTTTAGTTCAAGAGCTAAGAGTGAGCATTATCTATTGAGTGATTCAATTTTAAGTATGAATTACATAAGATTTACAAAGTATTAAATTTTGCTTGACAGATGCTGTGGTGTATTTTTTCTTAGTTAGACTTTAACCCCTGATTATAGGCCAGCATGGCCACCTGGAATGGGGTTAGTTTTTTTCTCGTGCTTGATTTATAATTCCTGTCTGAGCTGGCAGCCGTGGCTGGGTGGCATCCAAGGCATGTGAGGACTAGAGGTTAGTGGCATGTGTACTGCTCCCGCTGGGACACTAGATAACTGTTCATGTCCCAGTGCTGCTAGTTTCTAATTGTGTGTCCTTGGGCATCAGTTATGATCAGTCTTTCTTTTTTGGGTACTGGTGATGAAACCCAGGGCCTTTACATCCTCAGCCCATCCTTTGATTTTGATGCCAGGTCTCACTAAGTCACTAAGTTGCCTATTCTGGGTTTGAATTTGTGATTCCCCTGCCTCAACTTCTCAGAGGACTGAAATTACCACTGAGCCTGCACTGGTCCTAATGTTTCTAGGCATTAGATCCTAAAGGGTATGTCAACATCAGGGTCAGTACAGGTACATACCAATGCCTGTCTCAGAAACTGGTTGTCCAAATAGGGACCCTTGCCTGTGGAAGTCATAAGGGTCTGTAGAATTGGCAGGCTTGGAGGTGGGTTTTGCTTATTGAGATGTTCTCTATGGACCTCTTCCAGGTTCCACATGTAGGAAGACAGATGTTGACTAGACTCCAGAAATGACTTTCCTGAAACTCTGTTGCTGGTGGCAATCTGTTGATTTAGTCAGATGTATTAGATGGCCAGTGTGGAATATGGCAGTGTGCCTCGGTCCCCTTGGGCTGCTATAGATACTGCTAGGCCTAGTAGTGCAGGTTTGGAATACTAGCACATGGTAGGCTGAGGCAGGAAGATTACAAGTTCAAAACCAGCCTGAGCAGTTTAGCATTTTAGTGAGACAAAAATAAACAAACAAACAAAACTTGGGGATGTAGCTCAATGCAGAACTTCTTGGATTCTCAGTACTTAAAAATAAAGGGACCCTCCCTCAAGACCTGTCTCAGCTCCTCGAGAGCTTCACTTTCTTAATAAATCTTTTCTTGTTTTAAATTATCTGTGTGATGCAAACTCGATCACTAGCTTTGCTGGACTTGGCAGAAGCTAAGGGAGCCAGGTTTGCTAGAGCAATTGTGGTGATGGGAATGTATTGGTCTCAGAAGCTACTGAGGCCCATTCTACCCTAGTACAGTGTAAAAAAAAAATCATCAGTGAGATGTGTGAAATGGTTTTTTAGGAAGAATTAAAAAAAATAAACACGCAGAGAGAATAGAGTGTAGGCTCTCAAGAGAGGCGCGTTAAGGTCCGGGGCTGGAGGGGTCATATGCTACGGGGGTATTCTCAAGGCAGGTGATCTAAACCAGGCCTGGTGGCTCCACCCTGGTGGACTTCAGAGTCTAATTTGGAATCATTCATTATATCACTTTGAGAGAAGGAAGGCACTGTTTCCTTCAGTGGATGTGGCAATCGGGCTGAAACAGTGACTATGTTAGGGTGAGCCTCGGGGCGGGGGGCGGGGGTGGTATGTGAGGATGACAAGTGAAAAAGGTGGCGGAGTCTGGAGCACAGCCTGTACATCAAAGGGCCTAGAAGACTGCAGAAGTTTGTTTGTCCCGAGCAGCCCCTCCCCTCTTCAGTCAGGTCCCACTGTCATCTCTGTTTGTATTCCTTTCCTGGAGCTGCTGTGCTCTTCTCACCCAGAACTCTGCTGGTTTCGTGTGTTCTTTGACTTTGCCATGCCTCCTTTTGGTTTACCTGGCAGAGCAGAATTGTAGAAACTAGGGTTCTCAGCCCTCAGTCGGGTAGCTTTGAGTTCTGAGTTTCTGGGTAAGCTAGACTCCACCACTGAGCTATACCTCAGCTCACAAGGTATTCCCACATTTCAGATTCTTGTTATAGTGTGACTATTGGGGAATTATACGAAAAGCCTGAGAGACATATGAAATTCATGAAACGAGCTGTGTTTTTCCAGACGATGCCCTGATGCTTTTTTAAAAATCCTGTATTGAGGACTGAATGCAAGGCCTTCGCAATGAGCTACATCCCCAGACCGTTTAATTTTTTATTTTTGAGGAATATTCTTAATAAGTTGCTGAGTTACCCAGGCTATTTAAAAATATACAGAATGCCCATAAATATGTTAAATTATGTGAATTTAGATATTTTGTTCTGATTTCCTATCCAGTCCATTCCATTTGTAAACACATTGGTTTAACATTGTGTTAGCTCTTAAATTTGTATTTTCTGTAAATTACTAGTATATTTATAAGTTTGTTTGCAGAATTGTTTCAGGATTCAAGCAAATTAACAACTGTCCAATCATGGAGCTGTCAGAGAAGTAGTATTGTCAATTTCCACATAATTCATATATATGTATCACATATGGATAATTCATATATCCATATATCACATATCCATAATAATTCCTTTTTCCCTCTCTAAATATTTAGAATGAAAGAGCAGTGCTCCAACTACTAATATAGTAAGAGCGGATTTTTAACAATTCAAGCAAATTTTTATCATCAGGAGAAATTGGTGTACCACTTAAGTAAAAATAAAAGATTTTATGCTTTTTAATGTTCTAATGCTTTAGTGTCAAATATGTTTTCTAAACAAAAATTGGAGTACATGCTTTATTCGTGAAATTAACATGATAGAATATTGGCCTTCCTTCCTATCCCTGGAAAATCTGACACGTTGAATTCTGGCATTATAAGTGGATGCCACCATACCCACTTCCAGCCCTTTAAAATTTTTTTTTTTTTCCTGAGAGGGGATCTCCCTAAATTGCTAAATTGCCTAAGCAGAACTTGGCTTGGTGGCATGAGCATGTGGTCCCTCCTACTAAGGAGGCTGAGGAGGAGGATCATTGAGTCAAATTTTAGACTTGCCGGGGTCACGCAGGAAGATTTCTGATTAAAGAAAATTTTATTGCCTGCCTTCAAAGCTATGCTCTTCTGGTCTCGTGTTGGAGAACTGTACAATGCTCCTTAGCAAAATTTCCCCCAGCCACCTTGTAATGAGAATCACCTTGAGGATCATGCTTAAAAAATATCATTTCCTCGGGCTGGAGGAATGGCTCAGTGGTTAAATGCCTAGCAAGCACTAAGTACCCTAGTTCGATTCCCCAGCACTACATAAGTTGGGCGTGGTGGCGCACGCCTGTAATCCCAGCAGTGAGGTTGAGACAGGAGAATTGCTGTGAGTCCAAGGCAAGCCTGGCCTCTGAAGTGAGTTCAAGACCAGCCTGGAATACAGAGCGAGACCCTGTCTCAAAAAACAAAAAACAAACAAACAAAAAAACCAAACAACAACAAAAATTCATTTCCTCGGATCCTCCATTCAATCAGATTCTCTGGAGAGGAGCCTATTTCATTATTGCTTTTTCTTTTGGCGGTGGTGGTGACTGGGGGATGTTCTTCCATTGGGAACCCAGGAGGAACCCAGAGCCTTTGCACTGAGCTACAGCCCCACCTCGATTTTTTACTTTTAATTTTTGAGACAAGATGATTTCACTAAGTCACTAAGTTGTTTAGGCTGGGCTCAAATTTGTGACCTTTCCTTGGTTCACACTCAAGAGTACACCCATTACACATTGTATCCCCCACCTGGTTTGGGGGAGATGAAGTACACAAATGCCACAGGTGATTACTTACTGTTTATCATCAGGAGAAACTTGAACACTAATTTACTTGGCATGGTTTCCCTTCTATTTATAAGTGAAAGTTGTTTGTTTCATTCTTTTCATCTATATTTACACACACAAATGCTAGCCCACAAATACTGCAAGCCACACTCTCCATTCTAATTAAACATGTCCTGGAAGCGCCTTTCCCAGGCCCCGCTTCCTTTGTTTTAAGAGCCCCTTGCTAATTTGCATGGCTGCCTGGCTAAGCCTTTTGTTTGCAGCTCTTTTCTATGGCCACTTTCTCTGAGCATCTAGGAGACTCCTTAACAACTTTAATCTGTGTGCATCAGGGATACTGAATCCTTAAAGCTAGTGGGGTCTGGCGAAAAGTTTTTTTTTTTTTAAGCAATCCAAGTTGCAGGGGCCCCTTAGGTTTCCTCCAAGGACCTTTTGTGGTCTCATCACCTTAGATTCTCTCTTGCCCAGAAGAGGTGGACTTTCAAAATAGAGAAGTTTACTTATTAATTTTTAAAGGAGGAGGGACAAGATGGGGGGTGGGAATTTCATCGCAGAAACACAGCTCTCACCTCAAAGAGAAAAGGATTTTTTTTTCTAGAGCCAAATATGTGTGACCATGGCCTCAAGTTTGCACTGAAGTTTCTCCGGATGGCTCAGTCCAGTGAGTTAGTAGTTTTACACGCAGCATCTGTAATTTCAGAACAGAAGAAAATAATAACCAAAGCATTGGTGAAGCATGAGGTAGGCAGGTTACCCAAGGGGAAATGTCTGCTATTGGCTTCAGGTGCTGTCCGATGACGTTTCTAGCCCTCGGGTTGGTGGAAAGCCGGGTGTGGGGTGGGGGAGGGTCTTCTTTTATGTGATCACAGGAATGTTGCATCAGGGGAATGAAGGTAGGCTAAAACAAGCCCAAGGTAACTGGGCTGTGAAACATTCTATTCTGTCCACTCATCTAATCAGTTAACCCCCTTTGCAGGGTCCCTGATGCAGGCAAAGCGGCTTTTTCTGGAAACTTCCTTTCACAGAAGGCAGGGCCTTAACGCTGAGCTACATCCCCATCCACTCCAGTCTTTCGGTTCTGATTTTAAGACAAGGTCTCACTCAGTTATTACTAAGTTGCCCAGTCTGAGTTTGAATTTTGATCGTCCTCCCTCAGCCTCCTAGAATGCTAGGATTACAGTCCTGTATAACCCAGCCTGATGAAGTGTTTTTCTTATAGTAATTTTTGGGGAAAAAGAACTATGAAATTCATTTAGAAATAAGAATCATATTTGAACCAAGGGTTCTAACCTTTAGCTCATTGGCTGGGTTTAGCTCATCGCATTTATGTGTGTTTTTAAGCAGTTCATGGAAAGAGTTTCACAGATCTGATTCCTCAGCATTGCTTGGCTAAAATTCACTTAATTTGCTGCCTCAGGAAAAAGCTCCTTGAGTTTCATTAAAAAGAGCTAAAGGAAGGTCGCTAAATTCAAGGCCAGCCTGGGCAATTTAGGGAGACCTTGTCTCATTCCTATAATCCTAGCATGGAGGGAGGCTTAGGCAGGCCAGGCAATTTATCTATTTAGTGAGATCCTGTCACCAGAAAAAAAAAAAAAAAAAAAAAGAAAAGGTAGGGTGGTGGGGTAAGCTAAGGACGCAGCTCAGTAACCTGCCCTTGGGCTCACTTCCCAGTACCCCCTCCCCCTCAAAGGAGATAGAAGGAAAGCAAAAATACCAATGATACCAGACACACCCATCCTTCACTCCAGGCACTGGCTTATTGCAGTAGAGACAATGAGTACAGTAACTGCCTGTGGGGTTGTAGAGCTGTGAGGAGAATCTGACAGACTGCTGTTTGAATTTTGTACAGCCATCTACTATACTTAAGGGTGACCTTGAAGCACAAGCCTTTTGTCCCTCCCCCCTTTTTGTGATATAGGGCGCATTCACACTGAGCTAAATCCCCAGCCCTTTTTCAAACATTTTATTCTGAGACAGGATCTCCTTGAATTCCTAAATTGCCCTGGCTGGATTCGAACTTGGGAACTTCCTTCCTCAGCAGAGTACTGGGATTGCATGTGTGTGTGACCATGCCTAACTTATTTTTTGTTGTTGCTTTAATGGTGAGCTAAGAGGTGGCATCTGTTCCTAAGAAGAGACTGTGGCTTTCATGTGCCTTGTTGTATAAATGGTAGTAAGGTAATAAAAGTTGTGGCTCAGCACAGCACACTCCCCTGAGCCCCTGAAGTCCCCACCCATCTTGGGTGGAGCCCTCTTCCTAGCAGGGCCTGGAGAATGCAGCCTGCACTCCAAGAGATGCTTCCTGGCTCCCTGGGACCGGATGTGGATTATGCCCTCAGCCCCTTGTTGGCTAGGCTGAACCCGCCTCCCACCAGCTGCACTCTCGCCCTAGCACCACAAACCATTCCTCCCCTGCAGGCCCTCACAGGGTCTACATCCCCCTTCTCCCTAGATTCTTCCCCAGACTCCAGTCCGGGTTTCTGCACTCTTTGTCCAGGTCACAGCTGAATGAATTGCACCACTAATTTTGTGTGTGTGTGTGTGTGTGTGTGTGTGTGTGTGTGTGTGTGTGTGGCAGGGTCTCACTCTGTGGTCCAGGCTGGTCCTGAACTCACTCCGGAACCCAGGCTGGCCTTGGACTCATGGCAACCCTCCTGTCTCAGCCTCCTGAGTGCTGGGCTTACAAGCGTGCGCCACCATGCCCAGCTTATGTGGTGCTGGGGAATTGAACTAGGGTACTTAGCGCTTGCTAGGCACGCGCTTTAACCACTGAGCCATTCCTCCAGCCCGCACTGCTATTTTTTTTTGTCAAAGTTGAGGCCAGCTCATGCTGGGTTTGAGATTTGTGCCACCACTGTTAGAGGACAGCCACCATCCATTAAGATGATCTTGTTTGTTTAGTATGACTACTTTTGCACTTGTAATAATTGGCAAATTGGCTGTGTGCAAGCTGGCAGGGTCGAGACACTGAATCATGAGATCTCTGAAAATGGCAGTCTAGAGGCCTGCTCTTCTATGTGTCTTTTTTTTTTTTTTTTTTTTTTTTGAGACAGGGTCTCACTCTGTAGTCTAGGTTGTTCCTGAATTTATTCTGTAGCCCAAGCTGGCCTCAAATGCACAGCAGTCCTCCTGCCTCAGCCTCCTGAGTACTGGGAGTACACGCATGCACCACCACACCTGATTTATGTGGTGCTGGGGAATTGAACCTGGAGCCCCACTCCAATCTCTATGCTACTCCTCTAGCCTCTCATTTGCAAAGCTATAACACTGAGCTACATTCTCATGCCTTTTCGTTGTTTCTAAGTTTTGTGTGATAACCCAGCAATAAACTGCTTTCTTCAAAGTCTTTACGAACCTCCTGCTGCTATTGTTAAAGTAAACTTTGTTACATTGTATCATATTTCTAGAACTATCATAGATTTGATTGAAGAGTACCTCACTAGAGAGGCCTGTTATTCAGGCCTAGCGATATAACTTACAGGTAAGGGTGCCTGTTTAGTATATGTGAGCCCTGGTTTAGATCCCATCCCTGCAAAACCTAAAACAAAACAAAAGAAGGGGCTACAGGAATAGCACAGGGGTTTGAGCCCTGAGTTTGATTGCCCAACAATAAGCCCGGCATGGTGGTTTATGCCTGTAATTCAGGAGGAAGGATGGGTTGGGGCAGGGTGGGGTGTGGCTGAGGCAAGAGGATTGCTGTGGTCATCCTGGGCTACATAGTGAGTTCAGGGCCAGCCTGGTCTGCAGAATGAGATCCTGTCTTATAAACAAAACAAAAACAAACAAACAAAAAAGTCTATTATTCTATAGGGATGGGAGTTGAGTGGGAAGTTCCCTATTCCGCTGAACAGACCTTTAGCTGTTTAGGATGTGGGAGACTCGAGCTGGGTGAGGTGGTGTATGCCCATAAGCTCCTTGAGAAGAGGAGACAGAAGGATCATGATTTTGAACCCAGTCTAGGCAACTTAGTAAAATGCTGAGACCCTGTTTCAAAATAAAAATTAAGATGGGCTGAGAACATAGCTCAGTACCACACACACACACAGAAAAAAAAGATCTGGGAGGCTAGGTAGTCAGTGAGCACTGCCTCCCCTACACCCACAAGGAAACAACAGAAGGTTTTAACAACCTTGGGAAGGAAGCAAGACGATAGGAAGTCATGCAAGATGGAGCAAATCGAGAGACTGCCCTGTGGGTGTAGCTAGGGGCTGAGGAGTGCTGGGGCAGCGGAGGAGGAAAGGGAGACTGGTCCCCAGGAAGGCGAGCAACGGCCAGGCCTTTTTCCGGAAAAGTGTCCCATCTGTCCGGCAGGATTTTAGCTGCGGCGTCAGCACTTACAGCATTCCTGGACTTGCGCAATCCTCTGAGACGTCACTGTATACGTGTCGTTCTCTTCAGCACATGGGGATGGGTTCCCTGTCATAGGCTGTCTTTGTCTATAACACTTCAGGGCACATGATAAACAGGTACTTGGGAAATGGGAAGGCGTCCTTCGGATTCCAGTCTGTCGGTCTGTGTGTACAGCAATTCAGTTCCTCTTTCAGCCTGTGAACTTTTCCATGGTTTTGCTGTGCCAATTAGGTTGGCTAACTAGAATTTAGCAGCCCTCCCTCCCTCCCTTGACGTCCATGGTCTCCATCTCTGATGAGCTGGCGTGGGCGTACCGGAGAGAGCTGCCTGACACCCAGGACCCTCTGAAATCTACCTGCCAGGCCCCGCCTTCCATTGGGACAGCTCTGGCCATCACCCCCAGTGGTCCTCTGCTTTCTGGGTGTTGTCACTCACTGGAGAAGCCTGTTATTCAGGCCTAGGGAGAGAGTTCATTTTCCTCCAGATTATTCTTTTTAATAGTATGCATTTGTGGTCCTAATAATTACATTTAATTTGAGGAACTGGTGCATATTCTTGTTGCATCTCCCTCAGGTTTACTTCCCTTTCACTCTCCTTTCCACAAAATTCATCTCCGTTTCCTACCATCACTATTTTATCTTGCTCGAGTCCAGGCTGGTTCAGAACTCATTATGGAGCCCAGGCTGGCCTTGTACTCACAGCAATCCTCCTGCCTCAGCCTCCTGCATGCTGGGATTGCATCACCACACCCAGGTTATGTGATGTTGGGGAACTGAACTCGGGTGCTTAGCACTTGCATAACGCTTGCTAGGCAAGCACTTTAACCACTGAGCTATTCCTCCAGCCCCTATGATATTTTTAATTCTTTTGGAGAGATACCCAAAAGAGGCATATCTGGATCAAATGAGATATCTTTGTTTTTTTAGAGGAATCTCCATACTGATTTCCTTAACAGTGTACCTGTTTAAAGTCCACTACAACATAGAAAGATTCCTTTCCCCACTTGTTGATTCTTGCTGTTATCCTATGCTCAACAGATGTTTTGCGTACATCTTCAAAGGTTTTGTCTATCTTATCTTCTAGCAGGTTCAGTGTTTCTATTTTAATATCCAGTTCTTTGATCCATTTTGATTGGATTTTGATACACGGTGAAAGATTTGGGTCTAGCTTCATCCTCGTATGTAGACAATCAGTGTTCCCAGCACCATTTCTTAGAGCCTATCCTTTGTCGTATGTTTTTGGCTGCTCTGTCAAAGATCAGATGGCTTGCGAGTGTTTGGGATTGTCTCTGCATCCTCAGTTCTGTTCCATTGGTCCACTTGTCAGTTTTTTTTTTTTTCCCAGCTTGTGAAGCAAACATTTTGTTGGGAAAATTATAGAAGGGGAAAGGAGGAGGACAGAAGGGGAAAGCAGGAGGGTAAGGCTTCTGCTAGTCAGTTGCTCTCACCTGTCAACTTTTGTGCCAATGCTACGTGGCTTTCTTTTTGTGTGTGATGATTTCTTTGTAATATAATTTCATGTTTGGGATTGCCATGACTCCTGCTTTTGCATTGTTGCTTAGTATTGTTCTGCCTATTTTGGGTCTCGTCTGGATCCATATAAATTTTGGTTGTTTTTTTTTTTTCTAGTTCTCTGGAAAATACTTACTGTTGGTATTTTGGTTGGAATTGCATTGAATCTGTCTACCAGTTTTGGTAATGTAGCAATTTTGACAGTGTTGGTTTTACCCATCCAAGATCAGGGGATGTCTTTCCATTTTCTACAGTTCTCTTCAGTCTTTCTTTCTTTTTTGTACTTCAGAGTACTATAGTTTTCACTGTAGAGGTTCTTTGTTTCTTTGGTTAGTTTCATATGGCCTTTTGAAACAGATTCTTGCTATGTAACCAAGGCTGGCCTTGAACTTAAATCCCCCTGCCTTAGTTCTCCAGGTGCTGGAATTATAGGTGTGTGCCACCATGTGGATTTTCAGTTCTTGTTTTATTGACTTCCTCAGAGTTTCGTGTTGTTGACTATGTTCCCCTTCTGAAACTTATTCTTCTCTTGGCTTTCTTTTCTGGTAGCAGGAATAGAGATAAGAGCCTTTACCCTGAACTACATCCTCAGGCCATTTTTTATTTTTTATTTTGAGACAAGGTCAAGCTAAGACACTAAGTTGACTTGGGATCCTCCTGCGTCAGCCTTCTAGGTGTTGGTATTACAGGCCTGTGACACCAAGCGAAGCGTATTTTTCTCTTGTCTTCTGGAACTCTCTTCTCTAGGTTACTTATTCCCCTCATTTCTGGCAGTGCCTTTTGGTCTCTGTTCTGGAGACACAAAATTATGTCCCGGATATTGACTTGTCTGTGGACAGGTCCTCTCTGTAGGCCTCTCTTGCCTAACACAACATCAGGTGTCGGAATAATCTCATGGCCTCTCAAAACCACCTTTCTCATGACTTCAACTTCCACAATATATTGATGATTCTCATATCCCTTCCTGCACCCCAAATCTTTCTACCTACTCATTGCTTTATTTAGTAGACACTTGATAAATATTTGTTGAGTTACAGAACATCTCCACCTAAATGACCCATAGGTAGCTCCTGGTTGTGTGTCTGTATCAGAAGTTTTCTGCTTTCCTCAATCCCCTCCCAGGATCTGCTCACACTCTTCGGTTCTCTTTTTGGTGGAAGGCATCGTCATCTAATTAAGTCAGGAACGGGAGAGTCACCTGGGCTCACTTCCCTCTTGTCTTCTCATATCTCGTCAGGCTGGTGCCCAGCCTGCTGATCCACTTCCTTAGTTTCTCTTGAGTCTGGCTTCCCTTTGTCTCTTGCTGCCTGACTTCATAGCCACGTCATCCCTTACCCGCATTCTCACAAAAAATGTAGGTTTGATGATTGTATCCTTACACCTCCCCCCACTCTCAGCTGCCAAAGCCATTGTCTAAGCTGGCAGATCTGTATAAAATGCAAATCTAATCCCACATCTGTGGGAACACAGCCCTGCTTGCCTGGGCAACCTCACGTCCTGGCACCTGCAGAGAAAACCTACTATGCTTTTTTTCTTCTCTCCTACTATTATTCTCCTTATCTGGAAGCCTTTCCCCCTATTTTTTGTCTCAGAAAACTCATTCATAACTCTTCAAATGTAAGAGCAACTGCATCTCTGGGGAGCTGTCCCTCAACCCTGCCCCTTTGGGTAGGGAGGAGGAGTCAGTCCCTCCTGAGAGCCTCCAGGCCACCCAACTCTACTTAGGCTCAGCACTTGCAGTGCCCTCCCCTTTTCCTCTTTTCTTCCCCTCTCCTGCTCTCTCCCTCTCTTTCCCTCTCTTCAGGGAATTGTCTTTTTTTTTTATGAGACAGGGTCTCACTCTGTAGCTTAGGCTGGTTGTGAACTCACAATGAAGCCCAGGCTAGCCTTGAATTTACCTTGAATTTATGCCAATCCTCCTGCCTCAGCCTCATGAGTGCTGGGATTACAGGCTTGTGCCACCAGGCCTGGCTTATTATATGGTGCTAGAGAATCGAACTCAGGGCTTCTGCTTGGTAGGCAAACACTTTAACCGCTGTGCCATTCCTCCAGCCCCTCTACAGGGGATGGAATTCAAGGCCTTTACACTGAGTTACATTCTTAATCTTCAGCCCCTTTTATTTTTTAATTCTTTAATTTTGAGACAGGATCTTGCTAAATTGCTGAATTGCCCAGGTTGGGCTCAAATTTTTGACTCTCCTTAGCCCCCCAGAGTGCTGAGACTGCATGTGTGTGCCACCATGCCTGGCAGGTTTGTGTGTTTTAAATCCATTCATAGAATGTGTTTATCCAAAGAACTTTTATCCAGTAAGTGCCTCATTAGTAAATCATGGTGCTGGGTGCTTGTAATCCCAGCAGTCTGAGTAGCTGAGGTAGGAGGGTGGCAAATTTGTGCCCAGTCCCATCAATTTAGTGACACTCTGCCTCAAAATAGGACCCCCCCCCACGTCCCCCGCATATGGGGATTGAACAGAGGACCTTTGCTTTAAATTACACCCCCCAGTCCCTTTTTAATTTTTATTGTTTATTTGAGACAAAGTCTAAGTAAGTCACAAAGATGCCGGGGGGCGGGGGGGCTTGAGCTTGTGATTCTTCTGTCTCAGCCTCCCAAAGTACTGGACTTGGAGGCCTGTGACACCAGACCTGGCTCAAAATATGAAATTTTATTTATTTATTATTTATTGAGACACGGTCTTGATGTAGTTCAGCTGGTCCTAAACTCACTATGTGGTCTGGCCTAGAATTCACGGCAATCCTCCTGCCTCAGCCTCCTGAGTGCTGGCATGCATCACTGTGCTCAGCTATTAATGTGGTGTTGGTGGATCTTATCCCAGACCCCAGCTTTCTAGTTAAGTACTCTGATCACTGAGCTATGCCCTAGACCCAAAATAAAAAAGCTTAAAATCGCTGGGTGTGTAGGTCAGTGTGAATACCCTGGGTTCAATCCCTAGTGCTGAAAAAACAAAAAACAGAGGAGGCATTGGAGATGTAGCTTAAATAACATTCAGTCCTACGTTGTAATAGTATAGACCAGTAAGTTGCTTCTTCAAAAAGTTGCATTGATTTACACTGTCATCAGCAAAGCCTGTGTATCAATTAAATCAAAACTTCTGGCAACTACTTCCTAAATGCTTACTGTCAGCTGTTGTGACCTAAGTATGATACTCTAGCATATAAATACCATTTGGAGTAGCGTGTTCTGTATGGGCATTGTCCGTGACTGTGGCCATGAGCTGTATGTGGCTGCTAAGCACTTGAGCTTTGCCTAGTGTGATTGAAAATCGGGGTATTTCATTTCTTTCAATTTTCATTAATTTGCAACGACGTCGGTTATTCTATCGGCCAGCCCAACTCTGAGAGAAAGAGACTAATTCAGCAGATGTAATTGCTACATTCTGGACCCTTTCTTCCTCTTTAAATACTAGGGGTGTAAGCTCACATTAGTAAGGTGTGACGGCTCACAAGTGCTATCATTATTGTCACAAGTCAGCACCACCTCCTTTGGGAATCATTTTTTAAAATAGGTGCTTAGGTGAAGAGAATAACATCTTACATCAGGAATACAACCCAGATGTCTGGGCGAGGAGATCTGACATGAAGTGGGAGCTATTACTCACAGTGCTTTTATGCCGGGGCGTGGACTTCTGTTACCCCGAAGGAGGCCAGAAACATAACCCTTCCAGAGAGGCATCTGCTGGACTTGTTTTTCCACATAAATTGCCAAACTTGTTTTGATTAGGCAGGAAGTGAAGCAACTTTTCAGAGAGCAAGCTGAGCATCTGGCACTCATGGGGAAGCCCACCAGACCTTTCACCTTTCACCTTTCACCTTTTACTGTCTTCCTTCTACTTGTGATCCCAGGTCGAGTTTTGCTTTACGGTGTAAGGGCAGAACAGCGTGGCCTATCTTTTCTTTTAAATGTCAAACCCAAAATGATATATTTAATTATTGTGCCTGTGTTGGTTCTCCAATAATTTTTAAGCTTCCAGAATAGAGACATTTATTTGTCTTGCACAATTCTTCGCGCACTAGAGACTGAAACAAACGCGAGCTGACTTACAGGGGTCCTTTCGAATGAGCCTCTGTGACCTGGTGGCAGCTTTTCACGAGCTGCTGATAGGAGAGGGATGCCAGTCTATTGGAGCTGTTGGCCATACGCCAAAGAGGTCACCTGCCTTGAGCGGTACCGGTTTAATATCCACTACCATCACCTTGCACCCTCGGAATTTGGGTAAGCAATTTCTGGGCTGGGAAATTTGGGGAACAGAGCTGTGTTACGCACTGGCTGGCTGTGCGGGACGAAAAAGTTTCGCTCTTTGGAAGAGAACTGAAGCCTCCTGTGTGAGGACCTGCACCCTCTCCAAAAGTGGCCCCCGGAGCCCCACGCGTGCCCCCGGGGAACCTCGGCGGGCGCGCGGGCGCGTGCCCGGGCTCGCGCGAACCTGGGGCGCTTCACGGCGGGCGCGCGCTCGGAGCCGGACCTGCCGGCGCGGCGCGCGGCGCGGAGCGAACCATCGGGCCGGCGCCGAAGGGGTGCGGCCAGGGCTGGCGGACGCGCCTGCCTCGAGGCCCCGTGCCGCAGGTGGTGTCTTTCGGCCCGGCCTGGCGACGGCGTGACCCGCACCGCCTCTGCCCCGGGCGCGCGCTGCCGGCGTCCTCCCCCGGCTGTCACCTGGTGGTACGCGCCGGTTTGAGAGTTTCCCGGGCCGGAGGCGGGCGCGGAGACGCCGACCTCTGCCCGGGGCTGGGGGCGGGCCGACGCCGCACTGCCGCCGCGGGAGGAGGGACAAAGGGTGGCTCCTGGCGCCCGGGACCTCGGCGGCCGGGGCTGCGGGCCGACGACTGCGCGGCGTGAGGACCGGGAGGAAGGGCGGCCCCGGGCTGCGCGCCGCGCCTGCGATGCCCGTGCGCGGCGAGCGCGGCTCTGCGCCCCGGCGGGAGCTGTCAGGCTGGCTCCGCGTGAGTGTCTTCGCGTCCCGCGCGGTCGGCGCGCGGCGTGGGAGCGCGGGGGGCTCGGCTCCGGGGCCGCTCTGGAGTTTGGTCCCCGTCGCGCTGTGGAGTTGCGGCGCTCCCCCGGGCGCGGGGCGCGTGGACGGGGCGGCGGCGGCGGGCCTCGGGGCTCTTGGGTCCTGTGCTCTCGAGAAGGCTCGGATGTGAAGGGCGGGGGAAACGGTCTGGGACTTCGTGGCCTGGATTTCTGCGCTGGTGGAGGTGTCCCGTTGCGCCCGTAGTCCCCCGTTTCCTTCCTTCCGTGTCGGACTACCCTTCGCTTACCGCAGTTACCAGCGTGTGTATGCGAGGTACACTGACATCTCACGGCGGACCGCGATCCTCATTTTCCTTTTCAACTGGCTACCTCTGCAGTACACGTAAAAGTTATTTTCAGGGGAAGTGGAGACGGGGTTTTGGAAGAAGCCGCAGAAAGGGAGTGATGAATGCTTTGTACCCTGGGATCATCTTATCGGTCGAGGTCCTTTTGCTCTGTTTTCATTTGTCACGTTTCCACGGTAGTTTCAGTTATAAATAACCCCGGGTTTCGGCAACTGTGTTTGAACATTCTTGAAACGTGGACGGACTTGGGAGTGAATACTCCAGGGCTTAGTAATGGAACACAGCCTCCCACCTCTCCTTACCCTCAGCTCCCAGCAGAGCTGCTGCCCGGGCAGCTGTCTGGCCTGAGTAATAGTGGTTGTGGTTTCCCTGAAGTTCCCAGCTAAGAGTCATCCCCTCCTAGGAACTGCTCTGCGAGTCGCCCTCCCTTCCTCAGCCCGGGAATCCCAGCCTCCCCGGCGAGCCGAGCCGGGAGAGAAAGGCGCTTCCCTCGCCTGCTCCGTAGGTGGTCAGCGCTGGGTGCGCCCAGAGCCTTTGGGAAAACAGTCAGGTCTGCCTTTGTCCCAGGTCAGATCTGGAAGCGGCAGTAGGGCGCATCCATCAAGCACACCTGGGAGGAGGGATTTTAAGTAGAAATGAGTGTTGTCAATAGGAATTGCATCTGTAGCCTTGTCTTTCTGGTCTAAGAGAGTGATGTCAGCTTACCGAATACATTTTCATGGACAGCTTCACCTCGTTGTGGGAAAACACAAAGATTGGAAGAGGCACTACCTGCCTCTGCCGTAGTCTTGTTAGGGAAGCAGGCAGGGAATTAAGAGTTCAGTGAAGCCGGCTTTGAGCATGCTTCCAGGCTCTAGTCCCCAAACCACACCTGTAACTTTTTTGATACCACTTTAGTGAGCAACTACTGTTTTGCTAGCTACCGCGAGGACATACAGCCTTCAGGAGTCTGGTGGACCTGAACATTTTAAACTTGCTGGTGATTTCTGTTGGGATTCTTGGGGCTGAGAATGGGCGTGTATGGTCCAGATACACACTCTGAAATTCAGAAACCACGAAGGGTGGGCTTCTCACTGGGTGTAAAGGACATTTGAACACATAGTTCCCCATGGAAGCCACTGGGGAAAGTGAGGCTGGTAGTGCATCCACTTCTCAGGGTGTGGAGTGAAAGGTGAAGTTGCCCTGGCATGGAGGAGCGCTAAGTAAACAGTAGCTGGTCATGGGAGCCAAAAGAGGTACAGAAAACTTGTTTATGTGTGGGGTTACCTGAGGGGTTTTGGGTTGATAGGGAGGTGAAATCCATAGGTACAGGTAGGTTGTGCCAGCTGAGAGAAGGGAGGCACACTTTCTTGAAAGGCCAGGAACAGGACTTTGGGAGGGAGTCATAGAAGCTCCTGGTGTGTTAACAGCTTGGGTGAACCAGTTTCTCAGTAAACATCCCACCGCATCCCTTACATGGTTGTTAATGTTGGTATTTTTGAGGCCCAGGTAGGCTTTAAGACCTATTGAAATTTTACATCACTCCCTGGGGAAATGCATTTGCGGTGACTTCTGCTTTTGTTTACTTAACTTTAACCTTTGATCTCATTCTTTGCACATTGGTAGGTCAGAACTGACCGTTTATCTTCAGAGTGAGTCTGAAAACTTTTTGAAATATCCAAATCAGGAGGGACTGATAAAATCCCCACCATTAATTTTTAGTTTAGTGAGATTTTCATTCCATAGAAGGGTGTCTTTTTTAGTAGATAAACTTTGAAGTTAGATGGGGCCACTCTAAGTCACTTTAGTTGTGTATAATTGTGGTTCTGTAGTGAACGCCAGGCAGATTTGGCTGGGGAGTGTCATGAGGTATGGGTGTGGTAGGGTTGGAGTGAAGAGTTAGGAAGGGTTATTAATTACTAAACTTTCAACGTACTTCAATGTAGAATATGAATCATTAGGGAATTCCTTGTCTTATCCCTAAAACAAACCTTATTAGGCAGTAGTGGCTACCAATTGACTTGTCTACATTGAGAGTTGACTCCCAATAAAATATTGACTAGACTCTTAAGCAATAGTCACGGATTTGAGGACTGTGGACCAAGATGGCCTTGCACCAGCCAGTTATGGTGTTGAGAGGCAAAGATTAAGATCAGGGTTCTGAGCTAAGCCCAGTAGGGCAGGCCTATAACCCCAGCACTCTGGAAGACTGAAGCGGGAGGATCACAAGTTTAAGCCCAGCCTGTACAATTTGTCAATTTTGGAGACCCTGTCTCAAAATCAAGCTAAAAAATGGCTGGGGATGTAGCTCAGAGTAAAGGCTCTGGATTCCATCCCTGGTACTGAAAAAGAAAAAGAAAAAGAAAAAGATTAGGGGTTTGACAACGTCTGAGGGTGCAGTCGCCTTGTTCAAGGTGAAGTGAAGTAGAGTGATTCCGCTAGGTATTTTACTGAATTAGTCCCTCGATTCTAAATCCAAGGGTCAAGGCCAAAAACATATACTGAGAAGTCAGACTCAATGACCATTTGGTGAGTTAAGTATATCAGTGTTTATGTGGACTTTGTTTAAGGTTTAAAAACCATTTCATTCCCACAGAGATTCTTATGATGACCCATTTTTATCAGAACCTCATATATTAATAGCTAGCACAGTTATGGGAGTTTACAGTAATATTTGCATTATAGCTAAAAAAAAAACTTAACAGCAACGAGAAAAGGTTGTTAGGCATACAGTCCCATAATCCAGTATTGCAATAGCTATTTCCAATTTAGAATTCTACCTAGGAGAGGAATTGGTTAATCTTACAAGCTGCCTGCATGTTGTGCTGCTTGTGAGTTGTGCAGGAGACAGAGTGTTCTGGGTTAGGTAATGCCTGTTCCCTTCCTTTTCCCACTTGATTAGGAGTTGTACTTAAAATTTAGCAGCTGACTGCTGGGGCCCTGGAAGACTTGCTTGGGCTTGGGCATTGGCTACCCAAAATAGTGACTGTTCTTTATTTCTCTTCCTCCTCCTGACCTTTGCGTTCTTTCTTACTCTTTCTTCTTTGTGATACTGGAGATCTAATCACTATCTTTTGCACATGCTGGGCAAGCACTGAGCCCTTAGTTTGCCACCCAGGCTCCCTGTTCTGTTTTTGTTTTTGATATGGGATCTCACTCTTTTGTAGCCAAGAGTGGTCCTGAGCTCACTATGGAATCCAGGCTGGCCTTGGACTCCTGGCAGTCTTCCTGCCTCTGTTTATGTGATGCTGGGTATCAAAGTCAGGGTTGTGCCCTTGCTAGAAAGTCCCTTTCTGTTTTTTAAAGGGATTAGTGTCTCTGTTATTGTGACTATTGCACCCAAACTTTATCATGGTAGGTAAGTTCTCAGAGCACAGAAGCGAGACTGAGGACTCTCATACCCTCCAGCTACCTGGCCATTTAATTGGGCATTTCCTCTACCTATTTTTGCTGTTCCCGAATGGTGTTTTCTAAAGTGTACTATACAAAAACTTTCATCTGGACCGGGAGAGACATACTCTCTTTTTTAGTTCTTGTGTGGGAATGTTGGTCAGAAGTACAAAAATAAAACAAAACAAAACCCAAAAACAAACAAGACATACAAAACCAGCTACCAAATCCATATATTTCATGGCTGATTTACTTACAGCCTGGGTGTCCAGCCATTTGTGCTACCAGGACACATTGAGCGGCGAAGAGTTGTCCTGGGCCTCATACAAAGCATACAATATAGTTAATGTATATAAATATCAAAACTTCCTCTTTGCATTTTTTATTGTAACATTAAAATGAAATAACAATATTTAAATAAGAAAAAGTATTTCTATTTAATAACAAACACATGGTGCACATGCACGTGGGTAAATAAGTGGAAATCCTGTTATCAGCCCTGCTGTGCTTTACCCGCCAACTTGCATAACGACATGTAGCGTCTGATATGTGCAGGCTTTGTTCCACTGATTGTGTGTGGCCAGCAGGGGAGGTGGTTAGGGCTGCATGGCACCTTACCCTACAAAGCATTCGTCACCTACCTACATCATGCTTGAGGACCGTACTGCACAATTGAGACAGGAGGAATATAACTAAAAAATCATATAATAATGTTAAAAGTTTGCAATCTCGTGGGTTGTCTGAGGCCAAACATAGCCTATGAGGCAAGGGTTGGACATGCCCCATATAGATTTCACACTCCAAAACTGCAAACTTGGGTTATTAGAAAACCTCACACACAGATCCTATAATGTTTTAAAAAGAAAGCTCACAAACTTGTGTTGGTTGTATTCAAAGCCTTCCCGAGATATGTATGGCTTATGTATGCCTGTAGATAAGGTTGGCTTAGAATGGCTTAGAATGGGGCAAAAACAAGTAAAACAGTGAGTTTAAGAAAAATTGGAAGCTAAAATATGAGCATGGCATGTAGTTTTGGAGAATGCTGAGCTACACCTCAGCCACACCTTCAGGTCTGTTGGACAGAAGCATCTCCGGAAGCTAGGAAAGTTGAGTCTGCTGGACTTGAGGTCTTAAACCTGTAGGTCTTTCTGTGGTCGCTCAGCTCTTTATCTGTGTTTGCAGGCAGTGAATGTATTCATAAAAATCTTTGAATGTCTGGCCCAATTTTCATTTATTTCTCTACTTCCGACAGCCATTCCTAGATGTCAAAATCCCAAATGTCATTCTTGTGTGATGTTTTTGATGGTGTGACAGAAGAGGAAGTATTTTGGTACTACTGGGAGGCCATTGCTCTGTTTAAGTGAATCTTACTCGTGATCCATGGTTGAAGAATGTAGATCAACAAAACAGCCTCCACCTAAATTTGATGTTTAAAAATCTTCCAAAAATGTGTCAACCTAGGGTGCAGGGTGCATGTCCATAGTCCCAGCTACTTGGAAGGCTGAGGCTAGAGGCATGCTAGTTCAAGGCTGTCCTTGGCAGTTTGGCAGGACACTGTCTCAAAAAATAAAATGAAATAAAGTAAATAAGTAAATAGGCTGGGATGTAGCTCAGCGGTGAAGTGTTCCTGGGTTTGATTTCTCATACCACACAGTGGCTCTAATTAATTAATTAATACAGTGCCTTGGATGGAGTTCAAGGCCTTGAGCATGGTAGGTGGAAGGGGAGGCAGATTTAGTACTGCAGGGCACTCTCCCCACACAGGTTAGTATAAGGCATATTTAACTATACCCTTAGCTTTTGTTTTTTTGATGGAGTTTATTTAATCTGTTGAAGAGGCTTACCATGGATTGTCTTAGTAACTAAAAGTCTTGAGGTAGAGAAAAATCCAACTTTGACCTAAAAGGATAAGCTACTGGTAATTTGCACTTCAGTCACTTTCAGTCAGTGTTGTAAGCATTTGTTTAGTGTTCTGCCAGGTGGTTAAAGTTAAATCAAGCCCTTAACCTTAGAAACGTAACACAGCTTTCCTCAAGGCTTGCATAGTATTGTCTATTACAGACCGTGGTAAGCTATGTTTTGTACTAGTGAATATTTATTTCAACTAACATTTTGCCTAACCACAGTACTTGTGAGTGTAGTTTTTACTTATGCTCCTCCTCCCCCTGCACTGTTAGGGGGTGGTCAGCAGTGAAGGTAGTGGTGGCAGAAACTGTACTGTTAGATCCCCTGTGAATAAATTGGGTGTTTCCTTTCTTCTTTCTTTTGGAGTTTTGGAGGTTGAACCCCGGGGTCCTTACCACCCTAACTAGTGCATACTTTACCACTGAACTACATCCCTACCCTCTCTGAGTAAAACATTTGTGTTCTCAGAAACTGGGCTGACCAAAGAAATTGAAATCATGCCATTAATTATGCCAAGTATCTTATATCATGTCTTGAAATGTAAAGTTTTACTGCATTTTACTTATTTGCCTATGTGGACACAGATCTCAGAGTTAGTTACTATGGTAATTAGTATTTCTGTCATAGTCTCTAGTCTGCCATGCGTAATATAAGCATGTTCACAGGAAAAGAATTGCATCACATGTGGAAATTTTAATTCTAGTGTTCCTCATTTTATAGACATCATATATAACTAGGGGACTAAGTATGAATTAGTGACAAGTCAGAGCCACTTGGAGGGAAGGTATGTAACCTATTCTGGGAGAGTTATTGGGATAGTTATTCTTGTTGGCAACAGTTACTAGTCTGTAATGCAATGATAGTAATGACAACCCAGTTACATATTTGCCATTACAATAAAGAAAAGGTCTGCAAGAGGTGTGAGAGTGGGAGACACATTAGATTTCGTCCTTACAGTTAAAGTGGAGCAGGAACACACACACTGCTTTCAGGACAGTGATAGGAATTAGTGATTAATTCCAATGTTAAGCTTCTAGGAACTGTGTTCTGACAGGAAGTAATATTCCAAATGTAGTTGTTTGTTTCCATTCACTGAAAAGAATGTTCCAAGTGTAGGTATTTGTTTTCATTTGCTGAGAGAGCCGTTAACTGTCAAAGTATTAAAGGAAGCATTGGGAGTTGTAGGCTGAGCAGGTGGATCTGGGAGCCCCATCACCTGAGAACCCAGGTGGCGGGAGTTTTCACCCTGGGAGAAGGGGGTAAGGGGAAGTAGGAAATGTACACTTGGAGAGGCAACTAGCCTGCTCTTAGTCACTGTTCCTAAATATATCTGGAAAGATAAAAATGAAGTTGTTTAAGGAGATTAATTAACAGAAAGTACCATTCCTGTTTTTGAAAAGAATGAATCATGGTGAAGAAACTTCTCTGAGCTCAGTTTCAGCAACCTGCTTCCTTCCTGGTCGCTCTTCAGTTGGGTGGAGTCAAATTGCTTTCTTGCCTGAGATTGGTTTAGATTCACCTGCCAGTGTTTATCCTAGTCCTTATCTCCTCTGCTGCATGCACCAGTCACTTCCCTGAGCCATTCCCTGGTCTGAGTCACCGTTGGTCAGCCCAGGCACTGCCTGTGCATCAGACACATTCAAGAAGGCCTTAGGACTACATGGGTTTGATTTGGGAGGGCTTGTGGCATGAGCTACTATGAATCAAGGCGTAATCTGGATGTTAAAAGAGTGAGCTTCTGATGTTTGTGTAGTGGGTGGAGAATATTTCATAATCAGTAAATCCTACAAGAACCTGTAGAGTGACATCTTGACCCTTTTTGTAGGCGTATTAGAGCCAGCATCATCAACTACAGCACTTGTTAACTGGCTGAATTTAACTAATTCTTCTTTATAGTGCTTTGTTTTTTTATAATTGATGGTCTCTGAAGTATCTTGTGGTGCTTAAGATCACTCAGCTTTCTCAGAAAGTTCTTAAACACAGAACATTGGAAGTAATTCCTGCTGCTTCTTACTATCTTAGAGTGCTTCCTTCTTTGGCTGTTTTTGTGTGTGTGTGTGTGTGTGTGTGTGTGTGTGTTTGTTTCTTTTCTTTCTGTTTTTCTTGTAAAAAGGGATTTGAATGGATTCTTTCTTAAAAGCATTAAAAAGAAAAAAAAAAAAGGTAAACAGGGAGCCCCAGAGTAGGTAACAGTAGTTTGGAAGTGATGGAAAGATCTATTATTCAGTTACAGCTTAAATAATGTACCAGCACAGTGCATGCTGGATTCTCTTTCTTACTCCACAGACTTAGCCAGCAACCACAACATATTGTGTGGGTTGGTTAGTTGTCTGGGGTTTTTTTGTTTGTTTTTTGTTTTTCTCTTACCCTTGTACAGGGATACACCCCCACTCCTTTTTATTATATTGTATTGTATTATATTATATCATATATCTTGAGACAAGCTCTCACTAAGTCACCAGGCTGGACTTGAATTTGGGATCCCTTTGTCTTGGGCTCCTGGGTTTATAGGTTGCCACTGCCTCCTCGCCCGGCTTTGTCCGGTTCACTGAGAAACATTCTTAGTCTTCCTCCTCTCCACCTCTCCCTGTCAAGTCTGTGTGCTTGGTGCCTCTGTCACCCACAGAATTCTCTCCAGGACCCACATTTCCTGGAGCCTGAGTATGGACGGCCTGCAGTTGGGAGCCCTTTTTGGTTTGTTTTCCACAAATGGGCTGAAGAGGAGCCCACTGTTGACTGTCCCTGAATTGCCCTGGTTATCGCAAAGCCCTTGCTTTCATCAGGTCTCAGTGTAACTTCAGGCAGAGCACTTTGCCTTCCTTGAGCAGGTCTGTTTAGTGTCTTGGTGAGTTTTAAGAGGGGAGAGAGATTTGTGGCATCTTGGACACCCGTTGAAGTTTTCCAGAAATGGAACTGAAAACATTTGTGCTTTTCCCTTCTGGTGTTATTGTTACAGTCTAAAAACAGGCAAGTGGCAACATGTTGAAGTGAAGAGGCCCCAAGTTCCTCTTGAAGTTTTTTTTTGGTGGCCACCTTCCTAGCAGAGCTAAATTGAGTTTTGTTGTTTATCTACTTTTAGGGGTGCTGAGGATCAAACTCTGGGCCCTGTATACACTTAGCAGGCTCCTACCACTGAACTACACCTTTATCCATAAGTGCAAATTTTAACTGAGGTATGGGAAGCGTATTTTGTCTGCTCACACTGCTTCAGTGCACAGATTGGCAGATTGCCCTAGGGAGTGAGGAATCAGGAAAGAGCAGACAAGGTAGACTTAATTTTTAGAGCAAGGGTGAAATGTCTCCCAGGAGAATAATTTTGGAGAGAAATGGTAGCATCCATGGTCTGTCCACAAGCACCTGCTTCCTCATTGTGAAACATTTCCCATGTTACCATTTTTGTGGTATTTTATTGATAATTTATGTACAGATTTATTTAAATTTACATTTGAATCTCAAGGAAAGAAGTTGAGGGATTTTTTTATCTTTTTTTGGTGCCAAAATTGGAAGTTTTTTGTTGTGGTGGTAAAATACATATAATTTTATTTTTTTCTTTATTTTGTGGTACTGGGGATCAAGAACAGGAGCTTCACGCTAAACTATATCTCTATTTCTATATCTCTCTATGTCTTATTTTTATTTTTAATTTTTGAGACAGAGGCTTTCTAAGCTGCTAAATTGGCCAGGCTGGGCTTGAGTTTGTAATCCTCTTGCCTCAGCCTTGTGGAGTGTTGGCATTACAGGTTGTACCACTGGGCCTTGTTTAAGGTACATAATCTTAAATCTATCATTTTAACCGTTTCAAAATGTGTAATTCAGTAGCACGTTAGTACATTCGGAATGTTGTACAGCTACCACCACGATGTAGTTCCACAGTTGAAGAAATTCTATATTAAGTGTATTTACCTGATTACCACCCAGATTAAAAGCAGAAACTGGATATCATTCTGGAAAGTTCAGCCTTGCTCTTTGTCCGACTGTTGCCTTCGTCCACAAAGGAACCTCTTCTCTCTCTGACTTCGTATCATGAAATAGTTTTGCTTGACCTTCTTCAGAGGGTCCCCTACAAATCACATCAGCATTTTATGTCTGGCTTCTTTCAGCCCGACATCTATGAAATTCATCAGTGTTGTTACATGAGACTTGCTGAGTAGTAGCATTCCATTTATGTACATTAAACCAGTTTGTTTTTCTGGTCTTCTGTTGATAGATATTTGGGTTGTTTGTGGGTTTCTTGCTATTATGTATAAAGCTGCTATGAAAATCACCTATACTTCGTTCTAGGGACATGCACCCATTTCTCCTCTGTGATTCCCAAAGAGTACAATTCCTGGGTCATGGTTTAGGGACCTCTTTAACTTTTACTTTGTGAATTCTTTTGGCCTACCATTTGCTTTCTTAACCTTAGGCAATTTACTCCCCCTTCCCCATGTTCAGTTTTCTCAACTGTAACATGGCCATTATTATGTATTTAAGACTCAGCTCAGAACACAGTGCCACTCCTGCTAGAGTACAGGGAGAGGAGGGGCTTACTGTGAAGTAGGAGGAGCCTTCTGAAAAGCAGGAAGGCTGTTGCTGTGAAAGCCAAGGGCCTACTCTTAGCTTTTGGATTTCCCCCACCAAAAGTGAGGAACCTACTACCCCAGCCAAGACCTCGTGAAAATCTTGCAGCAAGCTCAGCCTCTGCAGTCCTTAGGTGGGGAGGTTCCGAGACTCATGGAGATAACCCTTGTCTTGGAAATCTCACTTGCTACCAACTGCAATAATAGGAAGGAGAAAAACAGGCCTCCTCATTTGCCTCATCCTTTCTTGTCTTGGAGACATGCACTTCATTAGAATCTCCTGGGCAAGGGGGTTGGGGATTTCCATGTCTGAGAGAAACAGAAGCTAAGTAAGTGCCAGCAAACAGAAATGGCCCGGGCACATACCCCCAGGAGTTTGCTCACTATAGAGTCCAGACTGGCCTTGGACTCCTGGCAGTCCTCCTTCCTCAGACTCCCTAGTACTGAGATTATAGGTGTGCACCACCATGCCCAGCTTATGTGGTGCTGCAAGTGCTGCTTTAACCACTGAGCCATTCCTCTAGCTTTTCTTTCTCTTCAACTTCTTTTGTCTTTTGATCAATGAAATGGGAAGAAATTAAGTTTTCATCCTGCCTTTTGCCTTGAATCTTGTGCTGACAGAACACTGGTCTACCACAACATGTGGCAATAGTGTCTGTTCTATTTCTAGCTTTTTGGAATATAGAAGCTATAATATATTGCTTAGAAGATGCTTAAAAGCACTCTTTTTCTCTCTTTATTTTTTGATAAAGGGGCCTTTGAATGGAGTTACAGGCCCAGCCTTTTTGATTTTTTATTTTGAAAACAAAAATCTCACTAAAGTGTTATTAGTTAAGTTGCCCGGACTTGGCTTGAATTTGGCAGTCCTCCTATCTCAGCCCACTCCAGAGTTGTTTAATTACAGATTTGTGCCACTGCCACCTACTAGAGATGTTAAAAAATTTTAATTAGTTTTGGTGGTATCCTCTTTGTTATATGTGAAAAGAACTCAGTTTTCTTAACTTTAAAATGTTAGCAAATCACTCTCATTTAAATAATTCTGTCAATTACCCTAATTAGCTTGTATACTATTGTGTTAGAGTGATTAGCTAGAATGTGATCACATGATTCATGGCCTTTTTTATTTCATTTATTTTTATTTTTTTGGAGACAGGGTCTTGCTCTGTAGTCCAGGCTGGTCCTAAGCTCACAATATAGCCCAGTCTGGCCTCAGACTCAACAGCAGTCTTCCTGCTTCAGCCTCAACAGTGCTGAGATTATAGGTGTGTGCCACCACAGTTGGTTTTTGTGTGCTGGGGAATTGAACTCAGAGCCTTGTGCTTCCTGTGCAGGTGCTGTAATTGCTGTGCTATTCCTCTGTCTCAGCCTCTGAAGTGCTTGAATATTTTACTTTAGGCCTCCATAGTACTGCTTCTGAAAGATTTTTGCAGAGAAATTTGAAGTGGTATAAGAGCATTCCTTGTGCAAATAGAAGCCTGGGCTGTAACTTTGTTTCAGCTACTGTGCTGGCAGTTAGAGTGAGCTGCCCATTTGCAAAGCCTGACGAGATTTGAATGTGCTAGAAATATATTGACAGAATCCCATTTTATCTCTTTTTCTCCAGACTTTGAGTCGGCCAGGGCTAACAATGGATGTCCAAACAGTTTACAGTGGCTGATACAATGAACAAAGGGTTCCAGTGTTTGGAGAGAAGAAAGTAGAAGGCAGAAAGCAGTGACCTGATTCCCTCCGTCAGCAGAAATGCTTGGTTTAAAATATATAGATTCTGTTAGTTTCTTTTCTTTTTTCTTTGTGTTGCTGGCAATCAGACCTGGGACCTTGCACATGCTGGGCAAGTGCCCTACCACTGAGCTACATCCCACCTCTACATGCATGAACACATGCACACATGTACATACATGCATACATCTGACCTGGAAGTTTGTAGATATTTCAACTAGTAATGCTATCACTTGAGGAAAGGATTTGTGATACTGCTTTATATACTTTTATACAGGAAAGACTTTATTTTTGTTTGAGAGTATCTTTATAAACTTTTTTTTTTCTTTTTAAAGTCAAGTTCTGGTGTGAACTGATAATCTCCAAAAGTTATGGGCTGAAGAGCAGCAGCTGAGATTGCTCCCCCTTTTGTGCTTTGGCACAAGAGGAATTTCCCCACCATTGGGAATTGATTAGTCACCCACTTTTTAAAGATAAATTTATCTGTGGGTTTTTGTGCTGAAAAATGGGAGAAACAGAACTGGGCTAAAAATAAAATTAGATTGGGTGTGGTGGCGCATGCCTGTAGTCCCAGCTACGCAGGAGGATTGCTTGAGCCAGGAGTTTGAGGCTAGCCTGGGCAACAGAGTGAGACACTGTCACAAACAAACAAAATAGATAAAATGAGTTCAGGCCTTGTTAAGCTTCATACTATCATATTTGTAGTTTACCTTGTCCAGAAAACGTGAATCAGTAACTCGTTTGCTTTTTGTTATTATCATAGAGAGGACGTTTGCAGTCAGTGTATATCGCCTCCAAGAATCTCTCCTGCCTATCAATAGAGCTGGAGTAAAAGCAGCCTGCACTTGTCTCTGTAGCAGCTAACAGTCTCATCTGCATTCATTGTGAGCTCCAAGTCACAATTGTATTGCTGTTCTGAATTGTCTTTGCGTGTGATTGGATGGTTAAATATAAACACTGACCTCATTGGATTATACCCCAGCAATGAACTGTCCTTAAAAAATAGCAGTAATGTGTCCCCTAGGGAGTTACCAGGCTTACTCTTTTGGCTTTATATTCAGAATAATGATTTATGCGACAAAGTGTCACCGATACAGGGATGCTCTCATTTTTGATCAGTCTCCTGGTCTCATCTGTTCTGACTTAAATGTGTTAGCTATGTTAGTGTAGTCAGCTGCATTGTCTTTAAACACCATAAGCAGCGTGAAGAGGCTTGGTCGGGAAGAGCTTCAGTGAACTACAGAGGATGTTCTCAGTTAGGTATAGAATGGAACGCCCATGTTCAGACTTTCAGAAGAGGACCATGCTTTCAGTGATGGTCTAAAGCCATAGACCTGGGTTGGGTGACACAGGATTGTAATCCTAGAACAGTGGGTGACTGAGGCAGGAGGATTGCAAATTTGAGTCCTTCTGGGCAACTCAGCAACTTTGCAGTTCTCTGTCTCAAAAAATAAAAAGAGTGGGAATGTATGTCAGTGTGAAGGTGCTAGTTACAGTCCGTAGTACAAAAACATTAAGTGACAAACCAGCAAGCCAACAAACCCAACCACAGCCCTGGACTCTTTCCAGTATTGGGCTACTGGTTTTAACACTCGGGAGTAGATAGGGAGCTCTTGGGGGAGGTTTGTGTGGTGGTTGGATCTGGAGTGTCTCCCAAAACCCTCACGTTCCTATGGATACTGTGTAGGGTTGGGAGGTGGGGCCTGGCTGGAAGGGGCTGGTGCTTGGGGCTTTACCTAGAAGAGCATTTGTTTGTTCCTTTCTTCCTCCCAGTCTCTCTCTCTACCACCATGTCGTGAGGATCTCTGCCGCTGGAGCCCTGGCTCTGGCCCTGCTCCTGCTCCAGCCTTGCCATGTGCTTCCATCGTTTTCCAGCCATCCACTTGTGAGTGGACTGTGAGCTTTTGAAAGTGTAAGCTAAAATAAATCTTTCCTCCCCAAGTTGTGGTTGTCGGGTATTGAGTCACAGCAGCGAGAAAGTAACTAAGACAGTCTGGTCCTGAGGGTCTGGGCAGGGCACAGAGTGGTTGCTCAGTAGAAGACGTAAAGTAAAAGGAAGTAGGACAGGTAGTCCCAAAGTTGGGATGGGATTGGCTTGGGTTTCCTGCCTTCTTAACCTTCTTTCCCTCTCTTTCTCCTTTCCCTTTCCCTGCTTCCCCTTCCTTTTTAATTAACCAATAGCAATTGCATATTTCCAGGGTGTATGTGATGTATAGAAGTTGTATACACTGACTTTCCCCTTTCTCACTATATTTTCTTTCCCCTCCACCCCCAACAAGCACTGTTCGGCAGTCTGGGAACTGTGTAAATCTGTACTTTGGGTTCCTGGATTGACAGATGTCAAATACCCTTGAGTGGAGCTTGCAGAAGAGCTCTGAGGTAGTGGCTCCACTTTCCACAAATGTCATGAGTTTTGTGGGGGACTGCCTCACTCCAAGTCAGTTCCCAGGTGTTTGGCAACACTTGGCATAAAGTGCCTAATTAGATGCCCACAGGACACATTTTTCTTCATTTTCCTCGTAGATACCTTTGTCCCTTGTCACTGCCTCATTATTAGATTATTTTCCCCCAGGACCAGAACTATGGGTTTGTTGAGTCTCCTTGTGTAGTCCCAGGTTGTGTCACTATTCGAAGTGTCCATTCTTGATGGTGTCAAGCTGTTGAGTGTCCAGTTCCGAGCACATTCCATGTTGGGCTGAGCAGTGGGCAGGGGATTTCCAGTGCTTCCGTCGTTCCCTCTTCAAGTACTCTTTTTGCATCTTGCCATGGCTGTGGCTGCCCCTCTTCAGTGGCCTTTTCTGCTGTCATAGTGTCTTACCTCGTACATGCATTGATACTAACAAATGTAGTTAGTTTTCTACCTTGAGGATAATCTGAAGCAAAGTTTTGATCTCAGGCTATCTTCCCAAGCAATGTGTGATTAGGAATCATGGATAAGTTCAGATTGAGTTTAGGTAAAAATAGAACTAACATACTGCCAAAACCAAATGAGTTTACTTGAATTGACCTAACTTTTGGATTATTAACCTAATAGGAATTTTTCCCTTCATAATTAAACAGAGTGGGACTATCCCTGACATAATGACTGCATGCATGCTGATGATAGGTGTGAAGCTTGGTAGTGAGAGAAATGAAAAATGAGGCAGAGGACGCCAGAAATGGACAATATGGGCACCTGCCTGCATGTCCGGCCTCTGCTGCTGGATCTTGCAGAAGTGGAGCTTATGGTTTTATAAACTGTAGCCAGATGCTGCTGCTGGTGGTGATTTTTGTTGTTGTTGTTGTTGTAGTTTTTGTTTGTTGTCACATTATAGTTGAGCTGGTCCTGAGCTCACTATGAAGCCCAGGCCAGCCTCAAACTCTCAGCAGTCCTCCTGCCTCAGCCTCTGGAGTACTAGGATTACAAGCATGTGCCGCTATATCCTGCTAATTTATATGTGGTTCTAGGGAATCAAACCAAAGGCCTTGCATGTGCTAGGCAAGTGCCCTTGGTACTTTTTTTTTCCTTTCTCTTTACTAGCTAAGAGTCATTTTGAGTGTGTGTGTGTTTGTGTGCGTGTGTGTACATGTATCTTTAAACTTTTAGCACTCAAGATTGAGCCCTTGGCCTTCATACTGAGCTACATCCCCAAGCCCATTTCTACTTTTGATTTTCAGACAGGGTCTCACTAAGGCACTAAATTGCCTAGGCTGGGCTCAATCTGTAATCTTACTGCCTTAACTTCCTGAGTGCTAGGATTACAGGCTTACCCCACTGGCCTGACTTCATTTTGTATTTTTAAATGGTTACACTTGAATGGTTATGAAAGTAGTAGTCCCCTGCTTACTCACTTTTGCTTCTCTGGTTTCACTTACCCACATTTAGCTAAAGTCTGAAAGTATTAAATGGAAATTTCTAGAAATAAATAATTCATAAATTTTGAATACATTTTGTTATACTCCGTAATGATAATTGTTATTGTACATTGTTAACATTGTTCTGTTATTACTGTTGTTAATCTCTTCTTGTGCTTAATTTATAAATTGAATTTTATCATAGGTACGAATGTGTAGAAAAAAAAACAGTACCTAGAGGCTTTGGTACTGTCTGTGGTTTTAGGCATCCACTAGGGGTCTTGGAGCATACCTTCCAGGGAGGAGGAGGGACCACTTACTGTGTACAGCTCTCCCGGTTTTACCCAGTGGCTTAAAGGTCCTCAGATGCACACTCTCTGGGCCTTTAAGGAAGTGCTTGCTCTCTCTAGTGCCTTCTGCAGAGGTGGAGTACTCATTTCTCCCTCTTCTGTGATCTGGGAATAGTAGTTTAGGACTCAGGTCGGGACACGGCAAAGTACCCAGCACTTGAGAATGCTCCTGTTTGTGGCCCCTCTTATCTGTGGGAGAGGCAGGGCAAGGATTTAGTCTTGAGCCCCAGAGGCTGATTTTTCTCCTGGTTTCAGTCAGTAAGGCCACCCCAAAACAGGGGCCTTTTTGAGAAATTACAAGTGCAGATTTCCTCTGGGGTAAGCAGTGATGTAAAAGAAATATGAAGAAAGTATACTTCAAAGCACATTTTGATTTTAGGCTATCTAAAGGCCATAAAACTCCATGTCTGTCCTTGATCAAAAGTCTATTTGTATTTTAGACGTTCCTTCTTCTGGATTACTAGCTTTGGGACGCTCGGTGTTGGGTGTTTCTAAGTGGTTACCTTTTTCATTTTCAAACTCTTGTTATTTCCTGTCAGAGGAAACTCCAGGGGAACAATAAATCCCTGGGCTGAGGTGAAAGTCTTAAGGAAATGCAGAGCAGAGAGACATTAGTGGTGTTCCTGTGGCTCCAAAAACATGCAAGGGCTTTGGGCTGGTCATTACCTCAGTGATGGGTGTCCTGCCTCAATCACTGTCACAATTCTCTGACCTGTACCTAGATTCTGTGTCCTAATGACAGACGTCATTTGGTGGCAGGGACTACATCTTTAGTTTGAAAGCCTGATATACAGTAGATAGTTAAGTGTTGAAAGATTGAATGCAGTCTATTTTTAAAATCTTATTAGCTGGGCCTAGTGGTACAAGCTTGTAAACCTAGGACTCTGAGAGGCAGAGCCAGAAGTATAACAAGTTTGAGCCCAGACAGGGCAACTTAGTGACTTAATGAGACCCTGTTTTACCATTGAAAATAAAATGGCTGGGAGGCTGGAGGAATAGTACAGTGGTTAGAGTCCTTGCTTTGCAAGCACAAGGCTCTGTGAGTTTCGTTCCACAATACCATATAAGCTGGGCATGGTGGTGCATGCCTGTAATCTCAGCATTTATAAGAATGAGGCAGGAGGTCTGCTATGGGTCAACCTAGGTTGCATAGTGAGCTCAGGACTAGCATAGGCTACAGAATGAAACCATCTCATAAAAAGGGGGCTTGGGATGCAACTCATTGTGAAGACCCTGAGCTTAATCACCAGTAAACTCCCTCCTCTAAATCTTATTAAACTTATCAATTACCCTTTTTAGAGTGGGGCTTATATTAATAATGGAAACACCTTTCATTTATATGAGACTTTACAATGTATGAAAATGCCTATGTAGCATTCTTACTACTTATAAGATCCTTATAAGAGCAGTATGAGATGGGTGTTACCAGGGTGCTCTTGAGCTACCTTCCAATTAGAGTTGTCAGAGAAGGCTTAGTGTACTGTGTTCTCTGTCCCTTGGTTCCCACAGGGGAGCAGAGGCCGGTCCCTGTGACAAATGCAGAAGGCCTCTTGTATTTTCTTTGGGTGGTGGCGCTGCTGCTCTCTCAGGTGAGCTGCTCTGGAGAGTGCAGTTTGTACCCCAAGTGCTTGTCTTACTCTGTTGTGTACATTGAGTGCTTGGAATGCTAGGATCTAGTTCTGCTGCTTACCCTGAGTCCAGATTCTCATCAGCTCTTCAGTAATGTAGTGCAGGGGCTTTAGGAACTTGGTGTAGAAATTATAGTTCTTGACTGCTGTTGAAATGCTGATTGCTTTCAGCGGCCTTGAGACACATTTGTTGCTCACAGGATTCAGGGCCAGGGCCCCCAGTTCCTCTTCCCATTGCATAGTTCAGTGACCTGCTGAGGCTATCAGCCAAGCTTACGTTTCCTTTCCAGTTTTCAGGAAAATGAGGAATTTGTACTCAGCTATATAAAATA
Organism: Ctenodactylus gundi; assembly: GCA_004027205.1. Classification (NCBI taxonomy): domain Eukaryota; kingdom Metazoa; phylum Chordata; class Mammalia; order Rodentia; family Ctenodactylidae; genus Ctenodactylus; species Ctenodactylus gundi. Next base: position 121,394 of record PVKB01003263.1, on the reverse strand, counting down.
CAAATCTGTTTGTGCCATTGATCTACTTGGACTTTATTCACAGGTGGAGACAAGGGCTTTTCTGTCCTCCTGTCCCCTGGGTCCCCTGGGGCATCGCATCTGTCTCCCCTTGTCCTGTTCTGTCATCTCTGTCTGCCCTGCATCAGTGGGTCACCAGAGTACTGAGAGGGAAACTGCCCCTGCTCTCCCTGAAGAGGCCACTTCCTTCCATGTTGGATCATTCCGTGCTTCCCTTTCATGGTCCTGGCATACTTCTACTTTTGACAGTTGCTGTCCGGCTTGTTGTGATTCTGCTGACTCCCACTAGCCTGTTGGCTTTGTGAAGGTAGAGATTGTGTTTGTCATAGGTGCTCTAAACTGACTTGGGCTTACATCTGCATAAACCAGTCCTCGGTTGAAAACAGAGTTAAGTCAAACAAGCATGTTAACCTTGCACCGTAGACACATGGCACACTGTGGAGTACCTGTTGTTGACTGGCTGTTGGGATCACCTAGCAGGCTAACTAGGAAAGAGAAATGTGCAACATTATCATTCGCCTGGGAAAAGATCAAAGATCAAAATTTGAAGGGGAGTTCTATTGGATATGTATTGCTTTCATCGTTGTGTAGTTGTTACCAAATCAACTCATTTACCTGACACACTGTTTGCCAACTGTTGAAGCCTTGAGTTTGCAAAAGAGAGATTAATCATGAGGTACTAGTCATGTGGAGAAAGGGGACAAGCCTGAAATCTGCTTTGTTATGTTTTGTGACAGAAGCATCAGAGACACGGTACAACTTGAGTTTTGAAACTTAGAGATCTCCCCAGTGGGGGTTGAGTTGGCCTTGCATCCACGACAGGGATCTCTTCCCATATGTATTAGGGGAAAAGAAAAGGGAGGAGAATCATCTGCAAACATACTGAAAAGTACACAAATTTTACACAACGGCCAGTTAGAATAACACAGCTTGCAGGTGGGGATAACCAGTCAATGCAGGGCACATTCTTATAGATCATCTGGTTGTTATAAGGCAGGAACTCAAAAGGTAGGAAGTTGCAAGGCTGGAATTAACAAGGCAGAGCATATCGTTCTTGATCACCTCATTATAAACAGGTGGGGGTGGGCAGCCAACTAGCAGAAGGTTATCAGATACCTGACTCACATTCTTATGAGGTCATAGCTGAGGCTGAGTAGCAGCCTACTCAACTTAGGAAGAGAATTAACTGTTGCAGTCCCACACCACCTCCCCTGAGACAGGGTTCAGTAAAGAAGCACAGTGGTCTACAGCATGGGAGAAGGTGATTCGGGTTAAGTAATCTGGTCTGTAATCATGTAATCAAATTTCATGGCTTATCATAAGACCATGTTCAAAAGATGGCATATTAGCAACATGATCGCTGAGTAGAAATTTTGGACCTCTGATGTCTTCCAGTGTACTCTTGCACAGGCGTAAGTGAAGAATGTGGTGGCCAGACAGGGGTACCTCTAAATTCCAATAAGACAACTTAAACTGTAGCGACCAGCCATTGGAGATGTCTGTATAAAGCTAGTGGGTTTTTATACTTTAAGTGACCCCAAGATCAGCAATGATCAGCAATCCTCCTGCCTCAGCCTCTCCAGTGCTGGGATTACAAGCGTGCGTCACGACACCCGGCTTATGTGGTGCTGGGGAGTCGAACTTGGGTACTTAGTGCTTGACCTAGTGCATGCTAGGCAAGTGCTTTAACCACTGAGCCATTCCTCCAGCCCCCAGAATGACTTTAAACATGGCCCAATACAAATTTGTAAACTTTCTTAAAAATATTGTAAGATTGGGTATTCGCAATTTTATTCATAACTTGGTTGCATGATTCTTGAGCTTGAGCTTTGTAAATCAGGCATGTCCAATAGTTAGCTTGCAGCCACAGCGGCCCCTGACATCTAAGAATACGGTTCTACAAAATCGTAAACTCTCAGTGATTCTTAGCTTTTGTCTTCGTGACCCATCATGCAGTCTTCCAGCACAGAGTGCGTGCGTAGGTGGCAGCTGAGCACCAAGTAGGAAGGGGACAGTGCATTGCTAACACTGCCTCCCGGGCCCTGCGCACAGTTGTTGGAGTTGTAAACTGGAACATATCAGACTGAACATTTGCTTGTGCAACAGAGTAGGACACAGAGATTACTGATGATAATACTTCAACCTCTCTACATGTGTGTGTGCCTGTGAATTCAGGTGTTTGTTGTTACTGAGCAGTTATATAAATTTTCTTATTAAACGTGTATTATTTCATTTTAAAGTTAGGAAACTGTTACTTATATACTTTTATCAATATTTTGTATTTTCTATGTAGCCTGTTACAGTGGTCTCCGACCTTTTTGACATTAGGACCAGTATCACTAAAGATCATTCTCCCGAGGACTAGGTGAGGGAGGTTGGTACGGGGTACTTACTATACCATAAGTTGCTGGAGGATAGGTTTTTTGGCAGGCAGCAGCAGAATGGAAGCAGGCAGCAAAGCTCTTCTCCTGTCTGGTCAGCAGTGGCGTTGGAACCTCACAGGAGCACACTGACAGGAGGTGAAGCTTTGCTTTTGCTTCTGAGGCCCTGGACCCATGGACCTACCAGTCCTGGACCTACCAGTCTGTGCCCTTGGGGAGTTAGGTGACCGCTGTTCCCCTCAATGCACCCACCCTAGGCAAGCCAAGAGTTTGAAACACTCTTGTTTTAATCTCTAGGGCTCAGAGCAGAGCCTAGTATTAAAGATACTTAAATTGAACAAACCATGGAATGGATTGCCTGTTCTTTTCCTTTCCTTTCTTTCCTTTTCTTTCTTCCACCTCTTTCCCCCCCTTTTTTCTGTTTTTATTTATTTATTTAGAGACAAGTTCTAGCTGTGTAGTCCCGTTTGGCTTTGAACTCAGTCTTCATGCCTTAGCCTTTCTAGTGCTGGGATTCAGGCATGCACCACTAGGCCAGGCTTGATTCCGCTTTCTAAATTAAATTTTGTCAAACTCAGGTAGCTGTTCCACCTGGAAATTATGTTGTGCTCTGCTAGTTAGGACCAGTGTCAGCAATAGAATGAGCTGTTTTCTAATTTCCAGATCTCTTAGAGTCTCTTCAGCTTTCCACAACTCTCAGAGCGGAGCCAGAGACTTCATAGCATGTCACTTGATTTTAATATACTTTTGAGGTTTTTTTAGTGAATATTTAGTTATGTTAATGAATGAAAACTAAAAAGTGTAATTTTGTGCATTTACCCTTTACTATTTGTAAACTTACCATGATCTTGTAGAAGCTATTGTAGAGGAGTTTTATTGTAATTATTATAGACCATTTCTACTTTTCTCTAAAATATTAATTTGAGGGGAACCTGCAGTTTCTCCTTTGGATTTCTGTATCACTGTGCCACCTAGTGGAATATTTGTCTGTTACAAGTGTTGGTCTTTGCCTACCTCCTCCTAATGACCCACAGACAAATGCCACAATAGGAAAGAGCTGGGTGCCTTTTTATGCTTTAAGATTGTGTACTCTTCCTGTCAGTGATTTTTTGAAACTACACATGTGTGGCTTTCTTTCTTTCTTTTTTTTTCAGAGAAGCTCAATATGTCATTTGGCATTTATAAACAGTTGACTCCTATCTCTGAGGTTCCTCATGTTATCAATAAAAGAAAACAACAGACTGTTTATTTCAGTTTAAATAACAGTGCATACATTATACTATACTAGATCAAATAATGAAGTCTATGTCTGAGCTTAGAAGCAAGGTTATTTCAGATACTTGAATATTTTATTTCTTTAAATTATGTCATGAGAAAATAGACCTAAGCCTTTTGGTAGAACTTACCTCAATTTCATTTACTCTGTTGTTACGTCATGATCACCAGGCTTGCTGAGGTAGCTTGGTTTTGGCTCCACATTTCATCTGGGTGGGAGGTTGACAGAGGAAACCTCACCTTTCCCCTTCCTGTCTCTGGCCTTGCTGTGCCTGCACCTCCGAGGAGAGTGGTTCAGAGAAGCTGGCAGTGTTTGTTATTCTCCTTGGATTTCCTGGTAGGTGTACTGAGGACTCATCTGTAGGAACCACAGTGTCCCGTGCAAGAACATACCCTGTTATCAAGTTTATGATAATCCAAATATGTAAAAAACCCTTATGCAGCTGAAATCATCTTTAAAATTTTTACACATAGATTAGTGCTTTAAAATAAAAATTTTTGTTAGTAAATATTTGCTTATTTAATGATTACATTGACCTAGGGGAATGGTACATGTATGGCTAGATTATTGCATCTTGACTACTTTTACTTCCCAAAATAACACTGCTGTGCTTAAAATAAGATTACTGAAAGCTGGTTAAATTAGCATTTTGGAAGTGTCATTTGCTAAGTTTTCCCAGCATGACTTCCTAAGAAGCTCCTAACTTTTCTTTATACCTGCTAAACAAGTTTTTTGTTTGTTGAAGGAAAATTTTGAAGATTGCCCAAAGGATGTTTAAAATATAAAAATAAGAACTTTTTGAAGATAATTAGGGGTTTTTTTCCCTCTCAAGGTGACATGAGAGACACCCTGGCCTCTCCGCCTACTTGCAGGGGAGTTCCTACTTTCTGCCTCACTTTCCCCTTTATACTTCTCCCAATGAAGTCGCTTTCTACTTCCAAAAATAAATAAATAAAAATGGGCTGGGGATGTAGCTTAGTGTGAAGGACCTGTTCTTGATCCCTAGTATCATAAATAAATAAATTCTTTTAACAACAACAGCAGCAAGAAAAAGATGGCACGAGAAACATGGCATTCAGCTCATGGTACCAGACTATAAGTTGCTAGAGCCTGTTTTAGAAATAGGACGCCTTTTAAAAGGGGCTTAGAAATTTTCAGTGCTCTTTAGTCCAGAGCTAACAAAGTTGAGGAGGTATATGCCTGGCAGTGCTTGCTGTAGTGTGTATTATAGTAGCAAAAAATTGTACACTGCTTAAATATCTGCTTGAGGTAGAGTTACTAAATCATGTAGTAAATGAGGCTATTTAAAAATTTAAATTAATTAAATATCATTAAATGTTCGGTTCCTCAGTGGCAGTGGCCACACGCCACATGGTCAGTACTGGACAGCACTGCGGTAGGACACTGTCAGGGCAGAGGTTCTGTGGGAGGAAGCTACCAGACAGCACTTCTCAAACATAAATGTGTATGGTCAGCCCACGGGGCTCTGGTTAAAATGTGTACTTAGTGTTTCTTTGGCCCAGATCAAGTGCGAGGCACTTTTTCTTATGGGCAGGGCCTTGGTAGGCCTTGAGCTGCTGAGTTTCTGGCCAACCCCCTTGCTGGTGACGCAGTCCCTGAGGGTGTGGCTCTCATCCCTCCATTTAGCCTCCAAATGGAAAGGCATGTCTCTGAGGCTCAGGCCTCTGATTGAGGCTTATTGGCTTGGTGGGATTAACTAGGGCCACTGATACATGCCAGAAACACTGAGTCTCTCTTCTGTGTGTGTGCCACCATCTGATGGTGCTGTATGTCTGGGAGGGACCTTAACCCGTGTGTGTCATACCTGTCCCAACCCTGCCTGCCACATTCAGCTGAGCAACTCTAATAATTGGTTTTCTAACCTGCCTTTGTTTTTGACAAGCAGTTTGTAATTTTCCTTATCTTGGCATCTCTTAAGGAGTGCTGTTTTTTCAATGTATATTTGTTTTTTAAATGTGGAACTGTGTTTTAATATTATATAGGCTTAGTCAGATGTAAAAATCACAGGGTAGTTAGGGCTATATCTTTGTTGCCAAATTAGCACCTTCCTTTCAGGATTATTAATGGCTTCTTTGTAATTACAAATAAGAATGGCCTAAATTATACCTTATAGCTTAGTGTCCCTGAACTATGAACATAGAGGTCTTAAACATAATTGTCACTTTTTACCCCCTTCTTATCTGAGGAACATTAGTCAAACTGTGACTAGTCCTCTGTTAGCTGTGAGTCTTCGTTGTTTGCAAGTTTCTTAAGCTTTATATTATCATATGTGGAAAAAGGGAGGAATCATACAGGCTTTTGGTGGATTCATCGGCAGTAGCCACAGGGCACAGAGCAGTGTCTGGCATGCTGCTAATAATCAGTGATAATATGTTTCAGATTTCCTTGTTTATACTTGTTTGTTTTCAGAGGCTTTGTCAGTTAGGAAGTTTGAGTGTTTCTACTAAGACTGGCTACCAACTCCGGCAGAAACAAGATCTGAGCCAGCTTACTTTCTATACCCCTCCATACCATGTGACTAAAGAAGACTCACTAAGCAGTTGACTAACACTAGGCCATGTGCTTGGACATTGCCATCCAGCTTGCTAAGATGTTCTGAATTATCAGTGTGGTAGGAGCCATGGCTACGCAGGTGCCCAAACACCAAGAACCACAGAGTTACATTTGCTCTGGAGTCCAGGGACCAGTCGGCAGTAGGGTTTGCCAGTGTGGTTAGGTATGCAGTGGAAGAGGTAATGTTCGCCCAGTGGAGATAGGCTTTAGAGTCCCATTGATGTGAGTGAAATGCTGCACATCACCTGACACTGGAGCTTGCAGCGTAATAGGAACAGAACATGAATTCCCGGCCTTGGGCTGCACAGCTCCGGAGGCTGTTTGTATCCAGGACACCAGCATGGACTCCTGAGCTGAAGTTAGCTCCCCATCTGTATTAGTCTTCTCTTTCTCAGTCTTTCTTTAAATGCAGCCTGGCCCCTTTCTGATGTGTCAGGAGTACCATGTTCTTGTTGGGGGCGTGCTTGTTTCTGGAGACTCAACCTTCCAGTTTCTGACCACAAAGTTTCATGTTAAATTGTTGGCACCAGTTTTGCAAAGTGTTCTGAGAAACCTTATTAATTGGAGGCAAAATAGTTGGCTAGGGAAGGACTGGTGTTTTACAATTAGGTTTTAAGCAAGCTTTGAATTGTTCATTGGTTCGCAGAAGGTGAGCTGCAGGCTGCGATGTCTGTAGTGACGGGAGGCTCAGCTCCATTACCTGTGCTTCATTGGGCTCCTCTTAGCCAGGACTAGTGGTACAGTCACCTTTTCCTCATGTAATTCCTCCTCAAAGAAATTCTTGCTCAGACTGTAACTGGAGTCTTATTTTCAGCACCGCCCAGGAGAAGACAGGACAAATGCTAAGATTATCTGGCGTTTTGTTTTTTGCACTGTCTCTTTTTAAGTATTTGAGTTGACTTTTAAAATGACATAAATAACAGGCACCATGTAAAATTGCTCCAGAGAAACATCACATGGAAAACTGTTGGCATTAATTGGACTTATCTTCCTGAAGCTTCTGGTTGGCAGGAAACTTGATAATTTTCTGTCCCTTGGCCTCCTCCCTTCCTTGCTTTCCTCCCTTCCTTGCTTTCCTCCCTTCCTCGCTCCCTTTTTTCTCTCTCCCCTCCCCCAGTCCCCGCCCCCGGTAGTGTTGGGGATTGAACACGGGGTCTGAGGCATGGTAGGCAAAGCCCTGAGTGAGCTATGTCCTGTTCCCTTTGAGACTTTGTTCCTCCCTCCATGATTTTCTCCTTCATTTTTCCTTCTTTCCAGCCACCAACCTAGATTTACTCGGGGCTCAGTGTGTAGAAGTCACAGGTCACATTCTGCATAGAGAAAAGAAATCTGATCTGGAGTCCAGCACCAGCTTCAGAGCCATGTCTAACAATGGTAGCTTTGCTGACTCTGGCCTCATCTTGCCTGTTGTGAAATGGGGACTGTTGTAGCTAACTCACGGAGGTGTGGGCATTCAGTGAAAAATTGTGTGGGAGCACTCAGCGTGGCACTGTACTGAGTGTCAATGACTTCTCTCCTTTCCAGTTCTTGTAACTATCATCTGGTCTACCACTTTCTGAATGAGTATGTGTTACAAGGCTCCCAAGCTACGGGTTAAGACATCTTGACACACCCATCCATGCTGAATGAGGAATCCTGCTTGTGCTCTTGAACATTTCACTCCTCAGCCTCTCAAAGTGCTTGCCATGTCTTGAACATGCCCTACAGGTTATTACTCCTGGCTCTGAACGTGCTGCTCCCTTCACACTGAACGCTCACCCACCTGGCAGAGCTTGGAGCTCTTACAGAGCTCATGTGGGATAAGGTACCTCCCTGCGTCTGATATACTTCTTTCTCTGCCCCAGACCACCTGTCCCAGTTAACAATTTATACTTGTGCCCTGAGTTTCACATTTTTTGTATTTTCCACTACTTCATTGCTCACCTTGCCCCAGCCACAGTCTTTTTTTCTTCTGTTAATGTACTAAGCTTCTTTCTTGAGAGCTGTTCACTTCTTTTATTTTGAGACAGGGACTCAATCTGTATCTCAGGCTGGTCCTGAACTCACCATATATAGTCCAGGCTGGCCTTGGACTCATGGCAGTCTTCCTACCTCAGCCTTCCTAGTGCTGTGATTGCAAGCATATGCTAGCATACCTGGCTTATGGGGCGATGGGGAAATCTAACTAACTGTGTCTTGTGCTTGCCAAGCAAGTACTTTTTAATGACTGTGCAATTCCTCCAGCCCCATATTTTAAATATTGATTATGTCCGTTCTTAGATCCCATGGCACTTAACTGCTACATGTGATTATATATATATATATATATATATATATATGTTCTCGTTCATTTACTCGCTGTTTCTTCTGTTGAAACCCTTTCTACAAGGGAAAGACTTTGGCATGCTTCCCCAGTGTCTGTTGTGTCCGGTTACCTGGGAGTACTTGTGGAATGAGTGAGCCTGTGGCTTTATCTGCCGTTACACTTGCACTGATTTGTAATCATTTATGTGCGTCTTACTTCGCCACAGTCCGTGTGACTGCCTGAGGGAAGCGACTTAAGGTTTCTCAGTAGTCATGGGCCAGACATATACTTACTATTCAGCGAATGTTTTTTAATATGTCAGTATAGAAGTTAGAAAATTTTGAAAAGCTACGTCCCCCATCTTGTAAGACCTTCTCGTGGCGACACCTGTCTACCAAACTGTCCCTTGATGCTGCAGGTGGTACTGCCAGCCAGAAAAGCCTAGAGTTGTTATTATGTTCAGATGGCCATTTTTTCCTGTCGCCTGCCCTCCTTCTCTTTGTCTCAGGCTTTGCCTTGTGCTCTTTTGGGCCCTAACCCCTTCACCCCTGAGTTCTATTCATTTTATACCCCATATTAATGTCTCCTGTTTACCCAAACCTTCTGTACTAGTCATTTGCTGTATTAGTTGTTTCTTGTCCCTGGGACCAAGTACCTGATACTCAAAACTTAAAGAAGGCTAGGTTTATTTTGGCCTGCAGTTTTAATTGGTGGGTGTTGGCTCCAAGGCAGACATGCACAGTGGAGGGGCTTGGCGGAAGAAAGCTGTGCATTCCGTTGCAGCCAGGAAGCAGAGAGATGAGGGAGGAGACAGATGGGGACAAGAACGTACCCCAGGTCGTGTTCCAGGTGACCCCCTCCCCCCTCCTGTCAGCATGTTGAGCTATTGAACTCATCATTGGGTGAATCCATTGATGAAAAGTGCTCCCATGATCCACCCACCTTCCCCCCCACATGCACTTTTTTTTAGTGCGTATATGTATGATATACAATGGTTACAGGGAGCTTGAGACTTTTCTGCACATATATATTGGGTCACCTTCACAATCCCTTCCCCGCCCCCTTTGTCTTCCTGCCCCTCCCTTATCCCCCTAACTCCCAATATCTCATTCATTTGACTCTATTATTTATTTGTATTTTGGGTTTCTCATATTAGAGAAACCATGTGATACTTTATCTTCTGAGTCTGATTCACTACACTAAGCTTGCTGATCTCAAGTTGTGTCCATTTACCTACAAATGACTGAAATTTGTCTTTATGGAAGAGTAGTACTCCACTGTGTACATATACCACATTTTTGTATCCATTGGTCTGTTGGTGAATATTGTGGAATCTTCCACAGTCTAGTTAATGTTAGTCGTACTGCTAAAAACATGAGTGTATGATTATCTCTGTTATATGTTACTTTTAACTCTTTTTTAAAACTCTTTTGGAAAGATACTCAGAAGTATTGCTGGGTCAACTGGAGTATTCATTTTTAGCTTTTTGAAGAATTTTTTTTTTTTTTTTGAGACAGGGTCTTGCTGTATGGTCCCAGGCTCGTAGGAATTTACCTGTCCAAACAAAAGAAAGGATGGACATGAGAGGCACGGATGACAGAGTATGAGGCTTTAATTTTTTTTTTTCAAAAAGGGTGACCTTCCCACGTGCAAGTGGAGAAAGGCACAGGGAAAACATGGTGGTTACCGGACTTAAATCCCTAGGTTGCAGGTCCCTCCCCTTGCCTTTTCCTATTGGCAGGATGCAAAGTCTTTCCGATAAGATTTAAGGTATTGGCTCAGGGCCAAGTTTATCACAACAACTTCATTACCTTTATCCCTCTCCCTTTCCACCTTTGTCTGGTCGCCTGGTTAGGTAACGCGTGAAAATGTAAAGATCCGCCACCTTGAACAATGTGCCTCTGCTGCCAGTAGGTGACGCTCACACTATGAAGCCCAGGCTGGCCTTGGATTCAACAGCAATCCTCCTGCCTCAGCCTACTGAGTGCTGGGCTCACAGGTGTGCACCACCACACTCAGCTTATGTGGTGATGGGAAATTGAACTCGGGTATTCAGTGCTTGTCTTAGCGCTTTCTAGGCAAGCACTTTAACCGCTAAGCCATTCCAGTTCACCAGCCCCTGTGAAGAATCTTTATACTGCTTTTCATTGTGATTATACCAGTTTACAGTCCTGTTAGCAGTGCAAAAGAGTTCCTTTTTCTTCCGCAACCTTCCTAGCATTTATTGCTCTTTGACTTCTTGGTATATGCCATTCTCACTGTCATAAGATGGTGTCTCTGTGTTATTTTGATTTGCATTTCTCTAATGGCTAAGGATGTTGAACATTTTTTTCTTTTATTTGATGGCCATTTGTCCATAGGGAGCTAGGAAGGGGGTAAAAATAGCACTAAAACCTAGCAGGGCAACTTTTGTTATAGTTCCAGATGTAAATTTCAAAGATCAAGCGATCCCACTCCACAGGTGCTGCCTGTTATAACTTATGTGACCTCTTTCAGGTGGGCTTTGCTCACTGCCTGCAGTTTTCCTTGGTAGAGGATCCGTGTTACCGGCATCTCCAGCTTCTGGTTTAGCAGTGCACCACTGGCCTCACTCTCATGGCTTTATATGTTGCCCTGACCTTATAGGCCTTCTTCTGAATTCATGGTGAAAGTTTATGTGACCCTATGATTCTTGTATTCTGCATGCCTCAAAAACTAGCACCAAGTGGATTATGTCAACATCAGCTGTCAGCAAGTCATAGCAAGGTCCCCTTGGACTATGGCTGCGGTAGCCTCTGAGGGCCTGGGTTGCTGAGTGCAGTGAGATGCATTCTGGAGAACAGTTCTGTAGTAGGTCCTTCTCAAGTAGGTAGCCTGTCTTAGCCACTGTCTCATTGCTTGTGCACAATACCCTATGCCCACACCTTGAAAGAGGGCAGGTTTATTTTAGCTCACGATTTCAGAAGGTCTCAGTCCATTCACAGTCACCTGGTAATGGCAGAAGGGCTCGGTGGAATGGCTTGGCTGCTAATCTCATGGTGTCCAGGAAGAAGAGAGTGAAGGGTGAAGCTAGTAAGGGAGGTATATGTACCCTTTTGGGTCCCTCTGATCTGCCCCTTCTGACTGGGCCCTACTCTTGACAGCACATGAAATCACCAGTGGATTGATCTATTGGTACAGTTAACTCTCAAATACATGAGCCTCTTGGGGGGTTATTCCAGATTTAAGCTATAACAGGGCCCCTTCTTGAGTGAAAGCTTTCTAGGTGCACTGGCCAGTTTCTGAGGTGCCTTCATTCACCTTTTTTATTGTACAGAAGCACAGTACTTGGGTTATTTTTAATGCTAACATTCTCAGTAACCCTGCTCACCTAGGCCTGTCTTTTGCAGGCACTTTCTCCTTGTGAAACTGTGGACTTTTCACTCAGTTTTTTGTTCCTGAATCTCACTGTAGCCTGACTGAAAGTAGCCAACAGTACTGACTGGTGCCGTAGCCAAATTTGGCTGCTTTGAAATTTCCTCGGACAGATTAATTAGTCCTCTGCCCTTAATGTGTTTCCCACAAAGTCTCAGGATATGAGCAAAAGGAAGACAGATTTTCCATCAGCATGTAATACACGTAGCCTCTGGTCCAGCTGAGGCCTTGTTCCCAACTGAAAACTCCCGAGCCCGGCTTTTACTGTCTCCATTCCTGTGAGCAGTTTTATCTTCTGAGCTTTGACCAGAATCTTCCATCAATCTTTGCTGACTCTGCTAACAGCATTCTAAGGCCTTTCTAGACCACATCACCAAACTTATAAACTCATCTGGCAAACTATTTCCAAAGGCTTCTGAACCACATAGGCACAATCACAGCAACAGCCCCACTTCTCTACTACCAATTCTTAGTTGCTTTCCTTTCTGTACTGTCCTCTTCTTCTCTTCCTTGTTTGTCGTGTGCGTTTTTGGGTCCTGAATACCCTTTCCCAGGTCTTTGTCATTATTTAAGATCTCATCTTATGTATTTCTTAGCTGGTTTTGCTTCCTACCTATAGGTTAAATATATTGCTTTATGCTTTTTTTTTTAGTGAAAATTTCTTGTTTGGCGCTAAAATTTTAACTTTTTTATCCTGCAGAAATATATATTCTTAGGCCTAGATTTCTAAAGTATAGGAAAAATGATTTTTATATGTTCTTTTTTCCTCCCAGTAGGATAGGAAGTCCAAGATCAGAATGTCACCAGAAACAGGTATGCCAGTATATATTCCTGTAATCCCAGCTCTCTGGGAGGCTGAGGCAGGAAGATTTCAAGTTTGAGTCAGCTTGGGCAACTTAGAAACTTAGGAAGCTTTTTATTAAAATAAATACATAAATGAATAATTTTTTTCAAGAGACTAGCAAATTTGTTGTCTGGTGAGGGCTGCTTTCTGCATCTACAATTACATCGTGTTACAGAAGAGTTGGAAGAGAAAGGTGCTGTCTCTTGATGATAGAGGGCAGAAGGGCAAAAGGGCTACCTTGTTCCCTAAAGGGCCCCCTTTTAGTACTGTCACACTGGGGCTTGGAGTTTAACCTATGAATTGGAAGGGGACATAGACTCAGGCTTAGTTTTAAAATACCCCCTTGGAGCTTCATTTATCCAGTGGCAGGTGATTGACTCCTGAGGGCTCTGACTTTCTAGTGGATTAATGTGTTGATGAGTTCATAGCTTGGTAGCATTCCTGAGAGGTGACTGATGCAGGATGTGGGCCCCTGGAGAGAGGAGGTCACTGAGGGCGTGTCGTGGGAGGGTGCTTGCTTTCCTCTGGGCCCCTTGTGTCCTGTCATCTGTTCTGCTCCCTGGCTGTGTTTTGATGAGAGCTTCACACTGCTGTCTCCTCTGCCACGGTGCTCTGCCTCACCCACGACAGTGGGACCAGCTGATTATCAGCTGGAGGCTCTGAAATTATCAGCCAAAATAAATTTTTCCCCTTAAAGTTGTTTTATGTTGACGCAGAGCTGACCAGCACTACTACCAATACTAAACTGTATACTTAGAAATCAGAAAGATGATATATTTTGTTTTATAGATCTTTTTTAGCACAATTAAAGAAAAAAAGAATATTGCTAGAGACTGAGACTTTTGGGGATTACTATAGAAGAATCTGTCGTTTTTAATTTCTAGGACCCTCATGAAAAATTTTGGGGAGTACATATGAAATTAAGGCAAAGAAGTGTGTATTTCCTCACTCTTGGATTTAAGGAGTGAGCTGGTTAGAATGACCCGGTGCTGCCTGAATCCCCTGCCCTTGTGGCTGACCTGGCTGGTGTGCTGGGAGTCTGCGCAAGTCGGTGCAGGCTCGGCTAAGGCCTGGGTGGCTCGGCTGCCAAGGGCCTCTTTCTTCACACCGCTGCCTATTTGAGTGTAATGTTTGAAACAGTCTTTCCATCTTATTTAGGTAGGAAGATGGCTCAGGATGAGAACAAACTCCGACAGAATCCTTGCAAAGGGCTTGGACATTTTTAAGTGCCTACTGGACACTGGTACTGTGTGGGGGTTCTCCGTCTCTTCTGATGTTGGCTCTGTGGGGTGTTGATGGATTTATCTCCATTGTGTAAAGGATGCAACATCTCCAAAGCCCCACAGCTCAGTGACATAACAAGGATTGTACCCCAGATCTTGTAACTTTGAACTCACTTTTTTAGGTTCTGCTTTAAATAGCTTCTTGTGTGGTCTGTGTGTCCTGGTCCTAATTTTATGTACATCCTAATCTCAAGTGAAGCAGATGGTTGCAGATGGCTCACTGTGTGCCCACAGAATGCTTGGTCCATTCCATGGGTGTGTGACATAACACTGGAATCAAGCACAGACTGCACTTTTAAATCCTGGTCTCAGCTCTTAAGTCCCAGGCATCCTTAGTCTTTCCTATAGCTCAGAATCCTAAATTTTGTATTTCTAGCTCCTCAACACCACCCCAAATGAAATAGACAAAGAAACAGATGTCCAGCTCTTTGTTATTCTTTTTATCTACTGGACTTTCAGAAAAATTAGGAAGAGGGGAGAATTTTGCCGAGCAAGCTCTCTGCCCCTGAAGTTGGCCCTGTGCTGTAGCGGTCACAGTATCTTATCTTCCCTTTGTTATCTGTAAGACTGAAACATTTTGTGGAATTTCTGTGTGACATTAGCGATTCAGGTTACTTGAGATCCTACTGGTTTATTTCCAGCTGGCTTGTGTGTATTCTCTCGCTCTTGTGTGTGCTTTCTGCCCCCACCCCTTCATTGTGTGTGTGTGTGTGTGTGTGTGTGTGTGTGTGTGTGTGCGTGTGTGCGCGCGCACGTTATTCATAGGAGGCCCTTTTATAAATAAATATTTCTGTGTATTTCTTTCCATAGTATTGCTCTGAAGTGCCCTACTTCTGGCCATCCCATTGTACTCTCAGGGGATTTCCTTCCGGACTCCCATGAATACCAAAATATACAGAAACTTAAATTCCTTCTAGGAAATGGTATTTACATATACCCTACATGCTCCCACCTGTATACTTCAGATCATCTCTAGATTATTTATAGTATACCGTGCAATGGAAATAATTGGTATTCCATTTTGATCAGGGAACAGTAACAGATCTGAACCTGTACAGATGAAAATATTTTTAAAAATTCGATCAGTGCTGGATTATATTTGAAGATGCAGGACATATGGATGTGAAGACCAGCTGTACTTAATTACATCTGCTTAAGTGCGGGATTATTTTATATGTCAATAAGAAATGTCTACTGTAATCCTCTAGTTCACTGTGTGGGAGTGAGGGAGGAAAAGAAAGCTGTTACAGTGGTGCAAATCCAGGCTGCTTTCCTTTCGCCTCACAAGAGATGCTTTTCAAGTGTTTGGCGTCCTTGCTGTATGGATGTGTCACTGTGTGAGATGACAACAGGATTTGCTGGTAATGTGGGACACTATTGTATCCGCCTTACATAACCACGTGGAGAGATGCAATGGGCGAGCAGCCTGGGAGGTAGGAGTGCCTGTCCCTTCGGCTGCCGAGGCATGAAGACTGCTCAGGTCCTCCAGAGGATGTGGATCCAGGCTCTCAAAAAGTTGGAGAGATTGAAAGCCCGTGTGAGTCCCTCTGCAAGCTCTCCCCCTTTCTTTCCCAGCCTTTCTTTGTGGGAAGGGAGCGGGAGCAAACCCTTTCTGTCATTGACTCCAGCTTTCAGTGACAAATTGTGAGGCTGTGGATTGTGGATTGGAGTCAACCGTGGAGTTTTAAGTACTTTTCTTCCTCTTAGTAGACCCAGGTGAAGTTGGCAGCTTCTTACTGCAGTTGTGAATCATAGGCTGCTGGTTTCTGTGGGCGGGAAGTTTCTTAGCCGGTTTTGCTTCCTAGCTATTGATTAAATTTACTGCTTTCTGTTTTTTTGTATGAGAATTTCTTGTTTAGGGCTAAACTTTTTACTTTCTTATACTGCAGAAATCTATACTCTTGACCCTAGACTTCTAAATTATAAGAAAGATGGTTTTCACATGTTCTTTTTCCTCCCAGGTGAGTTTAAACATTAGAAGTACTCTAACTTGCATGTTTACTTTGATGGCTTAGGATTTTTTACTAACCATGCCCCTAACAGGTAGTTTGAGATTAGTCTTTGCTTCTGGCTGTGGTCTCTGTGACTAGGGAGGAGCAGTTTGTTTTGTGGACAATATATAGAACCTAAAAGTTGCCTTTCGGGGGACTTCGGCAGTGAAGACTTTAGTATATCCTTTGTGGTGGGTTTTTAAAACGTTTTCCTATTCTTTCTGTGACACGTATGGGATTTCTAATCTATTTGACCAAGGTTTTCCATATAGAAAGAAACTTTATTAAAAAAAGAGGATTTTAAATAAGAAAGCAATACATTAATTATCTGTTTGCTTTCATTTCTTTCTCTTCTTTGCACAGATACCTTACTGTTAGCACAGAGCTTTTTATTTATGATAGAAAATTTAGCTGGCTTTTGATTTTATTGGCCTCTAGGAATGACATGTTAATAGTAGCAGAAGGTTGTCATTAACTCTCCTTACACTCTTATGAAAAGTAAAAGTGAGCAGGCAAATTGACGGACAGCACATTGAAGGCCTTGCTGTTGGAGTCCTGACCTTCAGGTAGAAAAGGCACAGTGGAGTCTCCTGTGGTCAGCAGCTCACCTCCCAACCTTCCCACTCCCGATGTTCAGTGTATTCACATTGTTAGGGAATGTACCACCCTTCCTTCCAGTATAAATTATTTTAGTCTTTTCTGTTCTTTAATTTTTACAAAACTTGAAGTATGTCAGACATCTTGAGATTGGGTGTGCCACCGAGTATTAGGTCCTTGGCCAGGAGTCAAGTATCTCTTGATGTTCACTCACTCACCTCCTTATTTTCTTAACTTAGGAAATGATTGGTACCCATAAAAAATTAACTATCTAAAGCATGAACCATGACAAATACCATGAGTCCGTCACAGTCACTTAAAGGCAACCAAGAGGAAGCACAGGATCTTTCATGTCCCTTCCCACCTCACTCTCTGCCTTCTTCCCATGCCATTTCATCATGAATTTTTTATATTTCATTCACTTGTTTTTTGCCTTTTCCAGAGATAGGACCTGGGATGTTGCATGTGCTAGGCAAGCCTGCTACCACAGAGCTACATGCCCTGTCCCCTCTTCTTATTCTTTGTAGATTTACCACACACATGGATACATGAGCACCTTAAGCAGAAAACCCGTTGTGTTGCCTGTTTTGTAATTGTGGTCTAAAATACATACCATAAAATCTACCCTTTTGACCATTTTTAAGTTCAGTTATTTTGGGTATATTCACATTATTAGGAAACACTGTTTTTTGAACTGTGTAAAAATGATTTTATACTCTATAAATCCTTTTGGGAATGTTTTTCAATCAGCATTATGTTTGAGACAGGCCTTTGTTTTAGTGGTGCTTGTGATTGGGATTTGTTCCTTTTCATCTCTGTGCAGCATTGTATCTCAGTTATATATTATAATGTATTCCTCTAGTGAGCTCTTGGTAGGTACTGTTTCCCAGTGATGGCTTTTGAGAACATTGCTCTTGTGAGTATTTTGTGTCCCCTTGTGCATTAGTTGCATATTTCCCTAAGGCCTACACCTAGAGAGGAACCTTAAGGAGTATGTAGACCTTGAACTCTGACACCTGTATGTTCCTGTTGTGGCCCCTCCCAGATGCTAACCAGGCACTTACTGGCGCTCATCCCAAGAAACACAAGATACTGAGAATAGCTCTGAGTTGTGCTCAGCCAGAACAGATTGGGTGGGGCCAGGATGGTGGCCCAGATTGAATGGCATGAGCTTAGCTCTCAGCTAAGCTGATGCATGCTGGCTGGCTGTCCTTGGGGATGTACTCAGAGCTGATATTTTGAGGAATGAGTGTGATTATGCGGGTGCTTTGTGTTTCTGAAGAGATATGTATAAACAAGCCAGAGAAGACATTCACTGGTTTGCTTTTTGTTACACCTGTGAGGAAGATTGTGTGAATCCCAAAGTGCCACAAACCACACTCTTGGCATACAGTGAGTGCCTCTTAAGTATTTTTAAATGCATAAATGAAAAAGTGAATAAAGGATTTGCTGCAAAACTTTCATAAAAAGTCACTGGTCTGTGGACTAAAGACTCATAATTATGGTGTACTTTTAATGTGGAAAGTATTAAAATTTATTCATTTTTAAGTTTTATTTTTTGGGTGCTGTAGATCAAACTAGTTCTGTCCATGGCAAGTATGTACTCTGTTACTGGTGTATACATTCAACTCCTCGAAATTAATTTTTACCCCAATTTCCCTAATTTTAAAATTTAACAGTTTAACAGAATATTTAATTATTTTTCTTTTGTTCTACTGGGGATTGAACCTAAGGCTTTATGTTCTTAGCTTACATCCTCAGCCCATTTTTATTTTTAATTTTGATACAAGGTCTTGTTAAGTCATTAAATTGCCCAGGCTAAGCTCAAACTTCTGATTCTTCTGCCTTGGCTTCCCTGGGTGCTGTTTTTATAGGCTTGTGTCACTGGGCCCACCTTTATTCTTTGAGGCAGGCTCTTGCTAAGTCAGAGTTGACCAGACTGGGCTTGAATTTACGATCTTCCTGCCTCAGCCTCTCAAAGAGTCCTGGGAGTACAAATATATGTCACTGTATCCAGCTCATGGACTCTTCGTTATGTTTTGGTAGTTCATGGTTAATGTCTCAGCCTGTTATACATTAATAAGAAGCAGCCTCTTAGCGGTTGATCAGTTTCATAACAAGTAGGTGAGGTCTTAAGCAGTAGGCAGGCATTTACTGGCAAGGTCCAGTTGAAAATTAGAATGAGCCCTATTGGCGCGATATTGGGAGGAGACCGATCTTCTCACTGACAAATTTAATTTAAACCTCCTTTTTAGGTAGCACACAAATTCTTAAACATAGTAACATCTTGTTATGGAAGGATGGTGGATTCATTTACCTGAGCAACATTTTAAAAATAAAATTTTGCAGTAACTCATTTATTAGAGTTAATGATAAAAAGAGAATACAAAATAATCTTGGAATACTATAGCTCCTTGGGAAGCTTAATATTTTTTGTTATTTGTTTCTTTTAGTCTCTTGTTTCTGTTCTCTTTGTCTATCTTTAATTGAAAATGTGGTCACTGCATTGGAGTATATTAATAAATTAGAGAGTTTTGCATAATTTCCATTTTGAAATTTTTACGTACTGTGTCATGTTGATGTGCCTTCCTTTGACCTCATAATGTCTCCTTTTGGGGACTCTGGTATCTTCTACTCTGTTTGCTTTCTAGTTCCAGATATATTGACAGCAAAGATCCTTATCTTCCCTTTCCCCACCTTCTATTTATCGGTTTTCTTTTTAACTCCAGGGATGATTTGAATTGTATTTTGTAATCTCTGAAAATTCTGATCTCTTGGAGCCAGATGGTATTGGCCCAGGGAGTATTGCAGAGGAGGGAACTACAGGGTCATACATGCCTCTTAGTGTGACTCATCCCTTCCAGTCACGGGGGCAGGCTACTTTACCTTTCTTCCCTGCAAACAAAATAATTGCCCTTTCCTAACCCTCTGCTACCAAAGGCAGTACTTTTCTGCTCACATCTGTCAGGTGCTGTAATTGCTTTTTATACAGAGCTTCTTCCCGCCAAGGATAGGAGTCTGTTAACTGGGAAGGAAGGAAGGAAGCCCATTATGTGGATGTTTTTCAGCACCTTTCCATCTCGCCTGGTAGTATCAGCGCAGGATTGGCCGGTCTGATGGAACAATTTTCTTCTAAGCATTGCACTATACGTTCTTTCTTCAGTTAATTTGTATATAAGTTGAGCGAGGCTTTTTATATAAAATTAAATTCCCTTGTACTCTTATACTGTAGGTATTTGTTACTCAAAACTATATAGCCAGATCTTTGTGTTTTCAATTGTCTGACATGCTGTCTTTGAATGTCTATTGTGATTACTTGTCTATACTCTTCTAGAATTTTCTAGAATCATAGTTTTCATTCTATACGTTTTCCCTTTTGTTTTCTTTTGCTTTCTTTTTGGTTGAGAATTTTTTTCCATCATTTTCCCTCTGCTATTTTGGAAGTAGTGCACTCTCATTGTTCATGTGGTGGTCATCTTTGAAAATTTAACATGTAAGTTTAACTTAATGACATCCAAAATTAATCACTGTTTTTACTAGGCTTCTGGATAAATCAATTAGAGTAATTTTGACAAAGTCCTTTTGATGTGTATGTTTTTTGCTCAGTGCTTTATTTCTGTCTTATTTTTCAACTTTTATACGTTATAGTTAATATTATAGAGTCAGCATACATTTATATTAATTTATATTTCTTCTTGCATTTTGAATCTTCCTTCTGCAATAGTTTTTCTTTCTTAAATATTTCCTTAGACAATTATTTATTATTATTGACCTATATTAATAATCTGACCTTCTTTTTAAAAATAAGGTTTGAACCCAGAATCTTCTCACTGAGTTAATTCTCAGTCCTTGTTACTATTTATTTTGAGACAGGGTCTTGCTGAATTGCCCAGGTTGGGCTTAGATTTGCAATCCTCCTGCCTCTGTCTTCCAGCATGCTGGATTATAGGTGTACACTACTATTCCTGGATTTTTTTTTTTAATTTCGATATCTTTTCTACCACCTAATTGACAGATTTTGTAAAAGATATTTTGTCTTTGGTTTGATTACTGCTCTTGAGAGGCCACTTGTTGTTCT
This sequence comes from Ctenodactylus gundi, assembly GCA_004027205.1. Classification (NCBI taxonomy): domain Eukaryota; kingdom Metazoa; phylum Chordata; class Mammalia; order Rodentia; family Ctenodactylidae; genus Ctenodactylus; species Ctenodactylus gundi. Next base: position 100,675 of record PVKB01003263.1, on the reverse strand, counting down.
TTCATCTAACTCCTCTCTGCAATGAGATTGCCCTGGATTTAAGCATGGTTTTCTTTCCTATTTAAAAATTAATCCTGTTTTATGATATGTTGGGTTCCCTGAATCTGAGAAACAAGCCTTCAGTTCTAGAAGACACATTATCTGTTTGGTTATTGTTTCTCTTTCTCTCTTCTTTTCTCTCTCTTCCTCCCCGCCCCCTCCCTGTCCCTCTCCTTACCCCTGTCCCTCCCTCTGTTTCTTTCTCTTCCCTAAGGATGGAACTTAGAGTCTCCCTCAGGCTAGGCAGGTATTGTATGCCAAGCTATCCCCCAGCTGTCCTTCCTTACACTTTTCCCATGGGCTTCTCTCTGTCAGGACCTGCTTATTCTTACAGTGTGCTGCCTTTTTTAGTGCTTTGTGTCGCACTGCCTTCTAATTCTTTGTTTCTTCAACTGTGTATACTACATGGTTTATTCAGTTGTTTATATAATTTCATACTTTTTATTTCTAAAATTGTTTTTCAAAACTACTTGATCATTTTCTGTAATTTCTTATTTTTATCATACTTTCAATATCTTTTAATTTCTTAAAAACATGAAATGTGTATATATATGTTATATATATATATATATATTTTGTCTGATATTTCTGATGTATATAATCACTGATTTCTCAGTTAATGTTTCTTTTACCTCTCCTGTGTAGTGGTGACTTGCTCTGGGTGTGTGTTTTTAAATTGTGATCTCATGTTTTCTGGGTATCTGCGGGATTTTTTAACCTGTGTTTAAGAATGCTCCTTGGAGAGGATTTGCATGTGCGGCTGTACTTGGTGGCACTACCAATGAAAAATCCCTTTGGCCATATTTTTTTTCAGACTATATCATCATATCCATAATATGGATATCTTTTTCAAACCTGAGTGCAAGTCTGTTGTAAGGAATTCTCCAGAGAGATATTTTTCACTAATTTTACAGTATCTGTGTCACAGACAAGCTCCCCTACTGTCTCCATCTGAATGGAGATATTACCTCCCCTAGTAAACCTGATCTGTCTCCTATCTCATTTGGATCCCACACTTCCAGGTTGAATGTATGTTTCAGTGTCTGTATCTGTGGCTTTGAGCTTTCTTGCATTTCTGCCTTCTCAAAGGCAGCATACTTTTAGTGGATCATTATTATGATTAAAATAATACTACTAATTTTAAGTTTTCTTGAATATCTATCTTGCAATATTGTTAGAACAGAAACTCCAGTGATTTACTTATGCAAGTACTTTCAGCTCTGGTCCCCAGTGTTGTGGATGGGGTAAAGAGTCAGAAGTTCCCGTGGTTACCCATTGAGCATACACCATTATAAGGCTAGGATTTCTTTAAACTTAAACATGTAGAAAATTTGCCTAGTAGTTCACCTTTGATGAGAACAATTGAGAAAGTGGTTGAAGAAAGGAAAAACAAAATACAAACTTTTGAAACTAGATGTGGTTTGTTTTGCTTTTAAAACAGAATGTTGCTGTGTTCCCCAGACTGGCCCGGAGCTTATGCTCCTCCTGCCTCAGACTCCTGAGTAGCTGGGATCACAGGTGTACATCAGTGTGCCTGGCTTGGACTTTTTTTAAAAAAGGAACTTCACTGGGACAGTATGCTTGCTGATAATGAAGAGACGCAACACTTACCATTTTATCCTTTTTGAGAGTCTGTCTCATGGTGTGTTTTACTTGTTTTCCTAGCACATTACGGCAGGCATTTCACAGGAGCATCTGGATGCAGATAGGTAGCGTAGCATTCCAAACACATGTGAATTCTTTTTGGTGTATGGAAAGTGTGAGTTAGACTTCATGTAGAGGCATTCAGAATTACAGTTTTATTTCTAGCATTGAGAGATTTGTGCTTTTAATCAAGTTGGTTTTGTTTTAAAATAGGCCCCAGGCATGGAGGAGGTCATATGGGAGCAGTACACCGTGACCCTACAAAAAGTGAGTTTGCTACAGTTCATGTATTCTGTAGTTATGCCCCTGATTTTATAGTTCATGGTCTTTGTTTATTTTTGCTCAGACACAATTTTTCCTATCATTTTTATTAATATCTATATATAATATATATACACACACAAATATATACACAGTACATACTGTTTACAATGAATTTTGAGTATTTTGTGCACATATATATCACACATCAATATTAGATCCCTTCCCCTCCCCATTTTTGGTCCTCCCATACCCTAACCCTAACCCTAGTGTTACCCCTCCCACTCCAATAACTCCCACTATCACACTCATTTTGTTCTGTAGACTGCCTGTGTATCTGGGTTTCCCAAATCAGAGAAATCATGTAATGTTTAACTTATTTAATCTTCTGCATCAGGCACAATTTTGTTTTATTCCTTCTTGGGCTGTTTGCTGGCAGTAGTTACTGCGTTATGCACTTGCATGCTGTTAGGCTTTTTGGTTAAGGTCTGTGTAACTTTTGTGTATTCACCCGTCTCTAGATGAAAACAGGTTATGTAAGAAAAGGAGAAAAATGAAAGTAGCTTGTACTATTTAAAGACATTGAGGTAATTTTGAGGTAATTTTAATTATTACTTTAAATTTTTTTATTTTCATATACTTCATAAGACCTTTAAATGAGTTATAAATGCAGCTTAGTTTGAAAAAAACCCTTACGGTTTAGGAATCAGGAAATGTGGGTTCTATTTCTTGTCCCATCCCTAATTGTATTAAGAGAGACAGAGTGAATCCAGTTAAAATTTTCTTCTCCTTTCCCAGTGTGATTTTAAATAGAATTAATACCATGTGTAAATATGTTTTACTTAATTTTAGTGTCATTTTACAAGCATTACTCTTGATCAAATGAGGTAATACATACACGCAGCTTCCAGTTCTGGTGCATGGTTACTGGTTAGTAAATACGTGTTAGGTTCAGTCCTCCTCCCTAACAGTGCTAGGCATCGAATCCAGAGCCTTCACACTGACCTACATCTCCAGCTGTTTTTATTTTGAGACAAGTTCTCAACATGTTGCTTTGCTGCCCAGGCTGGTCCTAACTTGCTGTTCTCCTGCCTTTGGCCTCCCAAAATGTTTTCTGTTCCTTTCTATTCTGACAGCAACATTCAAGGTAGGTATGAAAGGTGTTAGCCCTACTCTACTCTAAACGAGCATAGCAGCTGAATCTGTAAGGTCGTTTGTGTGGAGCTGAGCTGGTTTCCTCTCTTTTTTCTTTTAACTGAAGCTCCAGCTGTGGCCAGCTTGATGCAAACAAGTGCAACTGGTCCTTCGAACAGCACGACCTACTGAGACAGAGGATGTTTCCATCCTCTGCTAGCTTCTCATGATAGTGCCAGCTGGCACCATCCTTCTTTTCTAGCTTTTCATGAGGTTGTTTCTTTTAGATAAGGAATTTCCATTTATAAACCTGTCAGTTCACTATGATGTTACTTTGTTTTGTTTTTTGTTTGTTTCTTTAAGCTCATATGTTCCTGACAGCTTTCTGGTTAATGATTTACTGAGTGCTTGTAACAAATCCTGAAAGCCACTTACAGAAGGATTTTTTTTTAATGTTTCTCCCAACTCCAATGAATAGGATTCTAAAAGAGGATTTGGAATTGCAGTTTCTGGTGGTAGAGACAACCCCCACTTTGAAAATGGAGAAACGTCCATTGTCATTTCTGATGTGCTGCCCGGTGGACCTGCTGACGGCCTGCTCCAGTAAGTGCCCTTCTTCCCTGTCTCTGGCCCCTGCCAGTCTTGCCAGTGGATGATGGACAGGGTTGGTATACACTTTTTAAAGTTAAAAAGGTTTAATATAACATTGGAAGTTTCAACGCAGGATTATAACTGATACACTGTGTTTTATTAATCCCTGAACCTTGGTGAACATCCAAACTTTGAAGGGACAACAGCAACTTTTTTCCATTGGAAGATAGTTACGAACATCACTCCTAGGTTTAAGGAATCATTTCTGGACATAGGGTTTAGAATTGGCATGCTTTTTCTGTCCCCCAACCTCTAATCCAATCTCATGTCTACCAAGCACTATATTTGCTTTCATTTATGGTTTATGGCTTAATAAGGATGGATAGCTCAGTGGTAGAGCTTTGCTTCTTGTACACAAGGCCTTGGGTGTAATTGTCTATATCCCTCCTCCTCTCAAAAAAGAAAAGAATTTAATGAAGAAACTATGACTTAATAATCTTATTTCTAAGAAGGGTACAGACACAAGGCAAATTTATTATAGGAAAGCACAGATTTTTGTGACTCAGTCTTCTGGCCCCAAAGAGACAGTGACTCTTAAAAGAAATTATGTGCCAAAGTTCTTTCATGGTGACATCTCAGGGCAGAATTTAAAGTTAGCTATATGGATGTAGTGGCCAAATAGCTGAAAGTTGAGGTTCTTTTGGCTTTTAACAGCTCTGTGGTCCTATTAAAGCCAGTAGTCTTTAATATGAAACAGTGCACATTTTTAAAAATAATTTTTCAAAGGAGGGCAAATTATAAGATTCTGTGGCCTTAACTTTTTTTTGAAGAATCTGAAGGAAGCCTTTGACCTTTTTCCCTCCAGGCAAGCACAAATGGATATACCCTGTTTTGAGCATGTGCTGTAGACTTTCTGAAGCCCACCATGCACTGTGGCTAGCAAGGGACTGATACAGAAAGCCCTTTGGTGCACAGGCCTTATGACTGTTGGGTACCCAGTAAAGTGACTCTCAAGTCTGGGGACAACAGGCCTACTTGTTCCCACGTGGTTCCCAGCAGACACTCAAAATTCAGCTGTTGTGGCTCTCAGTGTGTTTACTCAAAGAGCTCAAACCAAATTGACTGAACTTCAGGAACCGCTGGACACTGAGCCCCTCAATGAGCATCTCGGGTGTATTTGCTGTTTCTCATTCCTTCTAAATAAATGATTTATGATGAATAGATGAGAATTTTTTTTAATAATCTATTTTTCCCCGCTTGGTTTCATTTTTTTCTTTTCTTTTTAAAAATCTTTTTATTTTATTTATTTATTTTGAGCCAAGGTCTCACTTTGGTTGGTCCTGAACTCACTTTGTAGCCCAGGCTGGCCTCAAACTCAATAATCATCCTGCCTCAGCCTCCCAAGTGTGGAGATTACAGGTGTGCACCACCACGCGCAGTGTTTGTGCACTGGGGAATGGAACCCAGAGCCTTGTACTTACTAGGCAAGTGCTTTAACTGCTCAGCTATGCCTTCCCCCAACCCCAACTCTCATGATCTATTTTATGTGCTGTTCACAGAGAAAACGACAGGGTGGTCATGGTTAATGGCACCTCCATGGAGGGTGTGCTCCATTCGTTTGCTGTTCAGCAGCTGAGAAAAAGTGGAAAGACAGCTGCCATTGTAAGTGTTCTGCTCTCTGTTCGCCTCAGTTACATCTTGTTTGTTTTTATGCCAAGAAAGAAGTCACTACTTACTTCCCAGGCCGAATTACATAACCCAGGGCCCACTGACTCCTTGGAGGGTGATGTTATGGATGATATAAATATGTGTGTGAGTTACCCTCTTGGCTTTTCCCTCATTCTTCTAAGTAAGGCCTGCGCTCCTCTGCAGTTTGGGGATACTCTAGGTGTCATGACAGTTCCGTCCTGCTTTCTTCAGCATGCACCGTCTAAGCATAAGGACGCTTTTCTACCTTCTGTAGCGTGGTTATCATGTCTAAAAATGTTAATAACTACATTATCACATATCCAGTCTATATCTCAAGATGTCTTTTTCTAAAGTTTTTCCCATTGTATTGATATGTATTAATGCAATACATAATATTTACATTGATGTTGAGTATTTTGTGCATATACACATGTGGCAGAATCCTTCCGCTTTCCCTTTTTGACCCTCCCACTGCATCCCCATCCCCTCTAGTTCCCATTATTCCCCTCAGTTCTATGAAATAATTGTGATCTGGGCTTCTCATATTAGAGAAACCATTTGATGTTTAACCTTCTGTTTCTGACTTACTTCAATGAGCATGTTGGTCTCAGGTTAACTCCATTTACCTTCAAAAGCCTCAAACCTACCTGTCTTTATAGATGAGTAGTATTTTATTGTGTATAAATACCACAATTTATGTATCCATTTGTCTGTTGACAGGTATTTTGTGTCTTCTACATTTTAGCCGTTGTTAGTTGTGCTGCTGTGAACATGGGTATATATATATATATCTGTTATGTGTTTTTTTTAACTCTTTTTGGGAGAATTCTCCTACATCTGTGTCTTTTAGATATTTGCCTAGTTTGTCTACCAGGAGGTTCAGTGTTTCAGTTTTAATATCTAGGTCTTTTGACTCACTTTGATTTGATTTTGGTGCATGGTGACAGGTGTGTGACTAGATTCATTCTTCTGCTTGTGGATGTCCAATTTTCCCAGCACTGTTTGTTGAAGAGGCTGTCCTTTTTCCAGTGTATGCTTTTGGCTGCTTTGTCAAAGGTAGTTGAGGTCTGTTTCTGCATCCTCAGTTCTGTTCCACTGGTCTACCTGTCTGTTTTTGTGCCAGTACCATATAGTTTTTATAACTTACATTATAACTTGATGTCTGGAATAGTAATACCTCCTGCCTTAGTTTTGTTATTCTCTTTAAGCTGTCTTTGGTGCTTCTTGTTTTTCGTCTTCCAGGGTTCAGGTTCATTCATTGAGTTTGTTTCCGAGTCTCTTTTAATTTGGAACTTCTCTCTCCCTTGAATGGTGTTAACTTTTGGAAGAATCTAAGTCCAGTGTATATAGAATGTCTCCTTTTCTGGATTTTCATTTGCTACTATGACTTAGTGTTTTAAAGTCTCTGAGACTTAACACATGAGTAGAGGCACACCTTGGAGGCTCATTTAATTGTGCTGTGCTTGGAGCTGCATAGTCATGGCCTTAGTTTAAGATTGTGAGCTTTTCTTCTCCGTTTCCAGAGGAAGAACCCCAGGCTTAGTGAGTTGGCAGCAAAGTTGTTTAAGGTGCAGAGGGTTTTGCTTCTCTGTTGTGGTGGAGGGAGAGAGTAGTTATACTGAAAGTTTAACCAGGACCTTTGACCACCTCGTTCTCTGTGGCGATTGTCTTGCCTTCACACTATATTTGTCATGATGACAGGTGGTCAAGAGGCCAAGGAAGGTCCAGGTGGCCCCACTGCAGCGCAGCCCTCCCCTCAGTCATGATGACCGCGCTTTTGAGGTGATGGATGAGTTTGACGGCCGGAGTTTCCGCAGCGGGTACAGTGAGAGGAGCCAGCACAGCAGTCACGAAGGGCTCAGCCGCAGCTGGGAGGACAGTCCCGAGAGGGGCCGTCCCCAGCAGCATGCTCGGAGCCGCGAGCTGGCCCGCAGCCGCGGCCGGAGCCTGGAGCGCGGCCTGGACCAGGAGTATGAACGGGCTCGAGACCGCAGCCGCGGCCGGAGCCTGGAGCGCGGCCTGGACCAGGAGTATGAACGGGCTCGAGACCGCAGCCGTGGCCGGAGCCTGGAGCGCGGCCTGGACCAGGACTATGGCCGTGGCCGAAGTATGGACCGGGACTACGCGCGTGCCTATCATCGCCAAACACACGAGCCTGGTTACGGGCGTGCCTCCAGCCCATCCGGCGAGTACCACCACCGAGCCCAGCCCGAAACTCGCTATGATAGCTCCCGGAGCCGCAGCCGGGAGCATCTGCGCTCACCCAGCCCTGGGCCCAGGGGCCAGCCCGACTCCCACAGGCCCATCGGTGTCCTTTTGACGAAAACCAAAATAAATGAAGGTAGGCAGTGTGCTACAGCCCAGATGACTGAGGTGCCTGGCAACTTGTGGCCCCTTTTATCTCAGGACTACATCAGAGGGCCTTACTTCTGCTATCTATTTTGTAGACAAGGAAACTGAGGCACAGAAGGTGACCTGTGCAAAGTTGTCTCAGAGACAGAGCCAGGCTCTTCAGCTTTGGCTTTGCTCTCTCAGGCCAGTTGCTAGATGCTGTTGAAATGCAGATTCTCACGCCCCAACCCAGTCTCACTGAATCGGAAACTGTAGGGTGGGAGTCTGCATGTTAACAGATTCTCCTGGTGAGCCTGATGCATCTCTTGATTCTGTTTCTGCTGCATTCCCAGCACCTCCAATCCCTCTTTTTTTTTTTTTTTGCGGGGGGGGGGGGTGGGGTGGGGGGGAAGGTTCTGGCTAAGTTGCCAGTGTTCTCAGACAGGGCATTAACTTGTGATCTTCTTGCCTCAGCCTCTCTGAGTGCCAGGATTAGAGGCCTGCCTCACCAGGCCCAGTTCAAGTAAATACCTCTTAATCCTCAAAAACCCCTATGTGGTAGGAGGCTCCTTCCCTGTGTTTCAGGTCAGGGTATCATATAGAAAGAAGGAAATGGGCTCTGGCCCCACCGGCTCACCTCACAGTGCCCTCCTGGGTGTTTGTGCACATTGTGTTCACACTAGGATTCATGAAAGCCCAGTGCTGCAGCTGGGAAGCTGGTAGCACTCGTAGTTCATGGGTAAAAGGATTCTGAGATCAGCTTTAGGAATTGACTTGCCCATGTCTTGAAGCCAGTAAGTAAATCATGGAACTAGAACTTAAACTTCCTCCAAAAGAATACCTGATAGGAAGCAAGTAGGACATTGTCTTCAAATTGTGAGCTATTGGTGAGTCTGGAAATCAGCATAGTAAATTGTAACCAACACTTTAAAGAAATATCACACATAAAACTTTTATTTCAGTATTTGATATGTAAGAAGGGATTCTTTTTGTATGTGGCAGGAGGAAGAGGGGAATAGGGCCCTTGAACCTGGTATTGAGCTTTTTCTAAAATTGGTTCTTATTTTCTGGCTCCTAGAACTCCTTGTAACATATCTTTTATCTCCTTTTGTGCTCTAATTGTTCTGAGAGAGAGAGAGAGAGAGAAAGATGAGGAACACCTAAGAATGCTTAAGTGAACAACTTCTTACTAGTTTTGGAATTGGCACTTTTAAATAGCCTATCAGATGGGAGGGCTTGTTTTTTCCTTAGTTCTTCATGAAGAGTTGAGTTATTTAGTCAGGTACCTATTGACATAGCTGCAGAATAATGCAGGGAGGGGAAGAATGAGATACTGAAATGCAGGTTAAAAATATAAAGGTGAACGTTGAGATGCTACCATGTCTTGGGGGTTGTAATGGTCTCCCAGAATCCTTCTAACCATTACTGAGAGGATGGTCATCCATTAATTCCCAAGAATGATAGTGTAATCATGATCCTATAGCCAGTTTGAAAGGTGGGAGATAAAAAGTTTTGGGAATGAGAATTTGACAAAGAACACACATCCCATAGGGTGGCACTGCTTTCCACTTTGCTCCTTTTTCCCTTTTCCCTGCCTCTCTCCTCTTCCCTAATTTCCCTTCCTCTTCCTGCCACAGAAAGAATCCTGTTTTATAGATAATTGGGGGTGACACCTATATATCAAAAACTGGAACATAAATTTTATGGACATCACTCATTCTATGTGATGTTCCTTTAAATTGTTGTTTACAACTTATTATGTTGATTTCCAGACCACCAATGAGCTGTGGCTTCCAGTTTGAAGACAGTGTCCTAAGATAGTGGCCCCAGCTTTTTTGACTACAGGGACTAGTTAGTTGAAAACCATTCTTACAAGGCCTGAGGTGTAGTAGGTTGTTGGAAGATAGCTTTGAAATTGCAAGCAGCAGCTAGAGAGTAGGAGGAGGCGAAGCTCCGCCTCCATCAGTTAGCAGAGGCATTAGAACCTAATAGGACCTCCCTGACAGAAGGCAGAGCTTTGCTCACCTCCCATCTGTCTGCGGCTTCTTTGTCCAGCTGAATCCGTCCTTGGGCTGTGAATTGCCTGTGGCCCGGGAGGTGGTCACCCTTGTCCTAACAGACTACCCAAGTCCTGATTTGTCTTAGTAAATCAGGAAAGAAAAGGATCTATGTCCTCTTATTGATGCTTGTTTTTTGGCTTTTAAAATTTCTTTTTGCCTAAACTTGGAAATCGTTAAACAAACAAAACCATAGTAGCTTGGTCATTGATGAATGAGTAGGTTGCGTAAGAATGATTCTTTAAAGAAATCCAGTAGTAGGCAGGACCTGTAGTTGATTTGGAAAAAATTTACCCATGACCCCAACACTCTGAGAGGCTGCAGCAGGAAAAGTACAAGTTCGGGCCTAGCCTGGGCAATTTAGTGACTTAGACTCTGTCTTAAAATAAATAAATAAATAATAAAAAAGGGCTGGGGATATAGCTTAGTGTAAAGGCAATGATGTCACGTCCCAGGACCTTAAAGAAAAAGAAAAAATTATCCATTTTTAAGGTCACTATCAGATATTGTGGAACCAAGTCATCCTGCTTAGAAATGTCTTAGCAACAGGTCAGCTGAATTTTTTTCTTCAAGCAATGCCTGATGAACCAGGCCTGGTGATGCAGACCTGTAATCCCAGCACTTTTGGAAGCTGAGACTGCAGGATTGGAAGTTTAAGCCCAGCCCAGGCAGCGTAGTGACTTAATGAGACGCTGTCTTAGAAATAAGAAATGACCCGGGAGCGTAGCTCAGTGTGAAGGTGCAGTATCACATTTTTTTAAAAAATGCCTGGTGTGGATGTGGCATTACACACCTGCTGCCCAAGGACTCTGAGAGGCCAAAGCACAGAAGTTTGAGCCCTCTGGTCTTGGCAGATTAGTGAGAGATCCTGTTAAAAAGTGGACTAAAGCTGTGGCTCAGTATAGAGGTGCTGGGTTTCATCCCTAGAACCATGAAAGAAAGAAAAGGAAGGAAGGAAGGAACAGAAGGAACAGAAGGGAAGGAGAGGGAAGGGAAGGGAGGAAAAGAGAAGAAAAAGCAAAAAGAAAGAAATGACTGCTATATCCATGGTATAGCACACTTGTAATCCCATTGTAATTCTAGCTACTTGGAGGCTGAGGCGGGCGAATTGCAAGTTGGAGGCCAGCCTGGGCAACTTAGCAAAAGCCTATCTCAAGAAGAAAGTCTCAGATGTAGCTTACTGGTAGAGTGCCTCTGGATTTGATTCCTGCTTCCACCCCAAAAAACCCCTTGCCATGCCTGGTGATATAGGCCTAATTCTAGCATTTTGGGAAGCAGAGGCAGGGCAATTACAAGTTTGAGCATAGTCTGAGCAACTTAGCAGCTTAGTGAGATCCTGTCCCAAAATAAAAATGAAAATAGGTGCTGGAAATGTAGCACAGTGTGAAGGCCTTGGTTTCATTCTCCGGTACAAAACAAAAACACAAACCACCATACGTACATGTGAGCAAATCTGCACACGAATAATAAATAGTATGGTTTTACAAAGACAGAGGAAATGTTGGTTTGGAGAAAGTTAGTCAGTGTGCACACTGAAGCTCTCTGACAGCTGAGAGTTTCCATCTGTGGGGGTAGACATGTTTCCTAACAGGGTGGGGACGCCCTCCAGCACTTATTCCTTGTGGTCTGTTTCTACTTAAAATCATTACAACTTGTTGGCAAGTCTACTTTATAACTTTCCTGAATTATAGAAAATTACTTTGCTCTGCCTTACGTGATGTTCTTTCAGAACAATGATAATTTTAAAAATTAAGTATGGGGCTAGAGGAATGGCACAGGAGTTAAAGTGCTTGCACTTTGAGTTCAATTCCCTAGTACCACATAAGGCTTGGCATGGTGTTGCACGCCTCTAATCCCAGCACTTGGGAGACTGAGACATGTGAATTATTCTGAGTCCAAGGCCAGCCAGGGCTACACCAGTGAGGACCAGCCTGGACTACAGAGTGAGATTCTGTCTCAAAAAAAAAAAGACAAAAAACAACAACAAAAAAAAATTGAGTATGTCTGTTTTCAAGTCTGTCAGATTGTGAAGATTTCCTAAAATGACCGTAATTCATCCTTATATGTATTTATACAGTTTTAATAAGTAAAATCAGAGTAGTTGGAGTAGCGTTTAATATTATTTAAATATATGCACCCCTAGTAAATACAGTATTTTTTCTTCAGATAGCAAATCAAAATGCATCCCCCTACCCCACCAGTTCTGCTGCCTTTAATTCAGTGCTTTAGTAGTTGCTTTGCCCCGTGTTGCCTTCTTTCTTCTGCTTCTCCTCAATGCTGCGTGTCTTCCAGTAGCCAGCTCTGCACATCCTGAATTGTCGTGGACGGAGGGTATACTGTATGCATTGTCTTCCTGTGGACAGCCAGCCTCACTGTCAGCAGAACTTCCTAGGAGGATGTGCTAAGCTGTGTTTTGTCTGTAGTGTTTTGCTTGAAAAGTATTAATTTTATAGCAAATACCTAGATAACCTCGCCCAGTTTTCCCAGTTGTTAACATTTTGCCAGATTTGCTTTCTCCTCTCTCTTTTTCTCTGTATCTTCTCCTTCCCTCTTCTCAGTGTTTATGCTGGGAGCCACTTGAAAGCAAGTTGTAAGCAGTGTTGCCTGTAAATATTTCAGTAGGTGAAATCTCTGAAGAATAAGAACATTCCACATTACTATAATACTGTTGTCCTACATAAAGAAATACATATTACTAGTGTTTAACATGGTATGGTTATTTTGGAATTGTTCAAATAATGTAACATGCCTCCCCCTCCACATTGATCAAGGATCTGGTAATAATTCGTGTATTGTATTTGGTTTCTGTGTTTGTTTTAATTTAGAACAATCCCTCTTCCCCCTCAGCCCCATTATGACATTACCCTTTTTTTAAGAATCCAGGTCGTCGCATTATAGAATGTCTCATATACGAAGTTAAAATTTCATAATCACTGCCAAATGATCCTAAAAGCCAAACTACATTTTCTAAATAAGTTGACAACATGTGCATTCATATGTTTGTCTCCTAGAATATGGTCTCCGGCTGGGGAGTCAAATCTTCATCAAGGAGATGACCAAAACGGGTCTGGCAACTAAAGACGGCAACCTTCATGAAGGGGACATAATCCTCAAGGTGGGCAAATGAAGACAAGGAACTCTTGGTAGCTATCGTTGTAGTTTTCCTCCTTCAAACATGAGCACAGACAGGCTTCATTGTGATGGAAGTTAATCACAAGGGATTAGAAAGAGCAACACACTGAGATGACTTTTATGAGGAAAACTAGACTTGGAGCTGGAGAAGTAGTTCAGTGGTAGGGTGCTCGCCTAGCATGTAGGAAATCCTAGGCTCAATCCCCAACACCACCATCCAGCAAAACAAAACAAAACAAAAACCAGTAACAACAACAGAAAAGAAAGTTAAAGAAAAACCAGGTTTAGACTTGGTAATTTTGTTTTTAAATCACTTCAAGGGTTACTTCCTATCTCTTTATTTACGATTAGATTTCTGTTCTTTAAACCAAGGAATGGTGAGAGGGAGGTATATAAAGGCTGACTGTTTAGTAGTTTCAGAAACCTTTTCCATCAGGAAACATGTTCCAATAGTAAAATGTTCCAGTGCTAAATCATCTTGTGCTTGGAGGTTAAATAAATTATGAGAGAGACTTAAGCACACGATGGTTCTCTCAGCCTGCATGTGGGATCCAGGCATGCATGATTATATTTAATTTAAAAAAGATAATTCCTTTTTATCCCATTAGTCCTTCTCTGTATGATAATCTTCGTAGGGCCTTCACGTATTTTTGAAGAGGAATATATGAATTTCCTTCTTAGCTGTGAATAGTTGTACTATGTATAACGTTACTATTCTTTGTGTACATAGATCAACGGGACCGTCACTGAGAACATGTCTTTAACGGATGCTCGAAAGTTGATAGAAAAGTCCAGAGGAAAACTCCAGCTTGTCGTATTGAGAGACAGCAAGCAGACCCTCATCAATATCCCTTCACTAAATGACAGCGACTCGGAAGTGGAAGGTGAGGAACGTTAGCCAGACGGCAGGAGGGCTGTTGCTCTTGCGCTCTTGTCTCTGGCACAGCTCTCCAAGCTAGAAGTTGAATTTCCTCCAGGAGCCTCCTTATAGAAGTGTGATTCCTGAAGATATGTTTGCTTGTTAGTTGCTTGTAAAAATATCTGTTCCCATTAGATTTGCAATATGAAATTCTGGTACACTTATGAATTTCCAAAGGATTCTTATCTAGGCTGCTGACAACATAATTGTTAGTGAAAAAGAAGTATGCAGGCTGGCTTTAGTGATATGCACCTTTAGCCCCAACTACTCAAGTGGCCGAGGCAGGAGGTTTGCTTGAGCTGAGGAATTAGAGGTCAGCCTGGTAAACATAGTGAGATCCCATTCAAAAAAGAAAGAAAAGCTGGCACAGTGGTACACACGTGTAATTCCAGCACCAAGAGGGACTGAGGCAAGAAGATCATAGGCTTGGGGCTTGCCCAGGGAGCTTAACAAGACGGTCCCAAAATAAAATAAAACAGGCTGAGGTGTAGCTCAATGGTGGAGTAGCAGAGTACTTTCCTGGCATGCATGCATGAGGCTCTAGGCTCAGTATCTAATCCCATAGAAATAAAAAGGATGCATGAGTATTTCAGAGAATTAACCTATATCACTTAGGCATTTGTTCATTGCTCTTGCATTTACCTGTGTATTTTTTTAAAGTTGCTGTTAATATTTGCAACAGAAAAGACAATTTGTAGGATCGCAAACATGTAAATGCTATAATAGTTTATTTAGCTAAACATTTGATATTCATTGATTAATAATCTAGATCACCTCATCTTTTTGAAAACTATACTCATGACTTGGATCTGAATCAGACATAGGATAACATTTTAACCTTGTAAAAACTTATAATAACAATAAATAGACATAATAGATCCTACTTAACCATCTACTATTGCTTTTGTACAGAAAAAAATGAGAAAACATTACATTTGTAAGGTTTAAAATAGGCTTTTGTTGATTTTTAGAAAAGTATTTCTTTATAAAATCTTAAAGCTTAATTTAATCTTTGGTATACCAAAAGTCCAATCATGTGGTCACTGCTGTGAGTGTAGTGCAGGATCTAAAAGGATCATGGGAAGTGATCTCATCATGCGAGAGGTGGGCAGTTCATGTCCTTGCTGCTTATAGTGTAGTCAACAGAGCCCCAGCAGTGTCGTGGTTGTTTGAGAGCTTGAAAGAATTTCATGGGCATAGATCTTACCCCATAACAACTGCATCTCAGTAAGATGACTAGGTGATTTGAATATACATTAAAGTTTGAAAGCACTGGTCCACTTTGGTTTGGAGAGTAAATACATGCAGGATTTAATATAGTTGGTCCTCCATATCTTTGTGTTCTACATGCTCAAATTTAGTGAGGCACAGACTGTCATTATTTGGGAAGATTTTTCAAAAAATTCCAAAAACTTGAATTTATTGCATGTCAAACACTGCAATGAGTTGATCTGAATGAAGTGATGTGTAAATACAGCCTTCTGCGGGTTCCTCCCCTGTCTCAGACTCTGTTTCCAGCACTTGTTGTTTAAGACAGTCTATTTTCATTATCATTCCTTAAACAATGTGGTATAATACTATTTCCACAGAAGTTGTATTGTATTAGATATTATAGGTAACCTAGATGTGATTCAGTAATGCAGGAGGCTATGCATAGGTTACATACAAGTGCTTTGCCTTTTTGTGTAATAGATCAGGTATCGGTAGCATCTGGTAGGGGGAAAAGTCCTGGAATAGCTAGTCTCCTGAAAATACCAAGATAACTAATACCCAAATGCCAATACTTCAATTTAAAATAGATGAATTTTCAGTAGTAGCCTTGAGGGAAGTGGGATGAAAGAAACATAGAATTCTAAATTTGACCTTCTCCTTAGTAATTAATCCCTTTCCCTCAAAATAATCATGTTTGGGTTTTTTTGTTGTTGTCATCATTGTTGGAGTTTGGGGTGGGGGCAGGAAAAGAAAAACTATTAAAGGAACATCACATTTTTGTCTGCCTATCTTCCGTTTCCTATACTCTTACACAGAAAATCACATACTTTCAAGTACATATCTTAAATATTTTTACTAAAAATGTCTCTTCTTAATTTTGAAACCAGATATCTCAGAAATAGAGTCAAACCGGTCATTTTCTCCAGAAGAGAGACACCACCAGTATTCTGATTATGATTATCATTCGTCCAATGAGAAGTTGAAGGAAAGGCCAAGGTATGTGAAGGTTAATGTGCGCAGTTTCTGTGAGTGTTTACACCCAAACATTTGTGAACCTCTTACCTCCTGAGGCATTAACATGACATGTGCTTAAGTTCAAGGGAGGACACACCAAGCAGGTTGTCCCGAATGGGTGCCACACCCACTCCATTCAAGTCCATGGGGGATAGTGTACCTGCTGCTGTCTCAGAGACCACTAAGGAACCCAAACACCAAGAGGAGCCCCCAGGTGAGGTGACACAATAGCTACTTTTTTGTTCTTTTGTCTTTTCTCTTCTCTCTTTCTCTTCCATCTTTTTTTTTTCTTTTCTTTTTTCTTTTTTTGGTGGAGCATGCTTGGGATTCATCCTAGGGCTTTGTGGGTGAAAAACCCATAGCCTTATCACTGAGCTGTATCCCTTGGCCCAAACCAATCATTTTCATCAGTTGATTTCAAAAGTGTAATACTTCCAAAGGGAGGCTAAAGCAACAAAGAGAAATTTTTACAAAAAGCATGTTTTTTTTTTTTGAGACAGGATTTCACTGTATAGACCTGTGAAGCCCTGAACTTACTATGTCGCTCAGAAAGGGGAGACCTTTCTGTTTCTCTCTCTTTTAATGTTGAAAATTTTAAATGCAACTTATAACCTTTCTATATGCCATCAGATATGGCCACATTTTGTCATATTGTTCGAGTCACAGTCCCTTTTTCCCCATTCACAATCCCAACTTCCTTGTTCAAACTCTGCCTCCATATTCCTGCAGTTATCATTGTAGTTTTATTATTTAAAAAATTTTTTTTGAGACAGGGTCTCACTCTGTGGTCCAGGCTGGTCCTGAACTCACTTCGGAGCCCAGGCTGGCCTTGGATTCATGGCAATCCTCCTGTCCCAGCCTCCCGAGTGCTGGGATTACAGGCGTGCACCACCATGCCCAGCTTATGTGGTGCTGGGGAATCGAACTAGGGTACTGAGCGCTTGTTAGGCAAGTGCTTTAACCGCTGAGCTATTCTTCCAGCCCCATATCATTGTAGTTTTAAATACATAAATATTTATCCATGGGGAAAACATAGCATTATTATATTTTTTGGTTATAAAATGTACTCTCTTCTTGGGCTGGAGGAATGGCTCAGCAGTTAAAACGCTTGCCTAGCAAGTACTATGTCAAGTGCTTAGTACCTGAGTTCAATTTTCCAGCACCACATAAGCCAGGCGTGGTAGCACATGCCTGTAATCCCAGCACTTGGGAGGCTGAGGCAGGAGGATTGCCATGAGTCCAAGGCCAGCCTGGGCTACAGAGTGAGACCTTGTCTTTAAAAAAAAATTTAAAAACTCTCTTCTTACATACATGAACCTTGAATTCTTCTCATTCATTTTGAGTAATCCTTGGCGACGCTAGTGCTTCCAAAGTAAGCTTCATCTTAAAGACTTCTTTGTTGTTTGATGGTATACAGTGTAAGATGTAGGCATGGTTCTTTTTTTATATTTAGAAACAAATTCCTGCTGTTACAGGTTGGTGAAGAGTTGTTGTGCTATGTTTCGTGGTACTGGAGATCAAAAACAGGGCCTCATTCATGCTAGGCAAGTGCTCTACCACTAAGTCACATCCCAGTTCATAATAAATGTTTTAATCCACAGTTCCTCAACCCAGGGCAGCCCCCAGAACTTTTCTTCGTCCTAGTCCTGAAGATGAAGCGATATATGGGTATGTATTTTTGCCTTTTTCTTTCTCTCTCTCTTTTCTTTCTTTCCTTCCTTCTTTCACATAGCTCATCTCCTTAGCTAAAATCCAGAATACTGTTCTTTTTTTCTTTTTGTCCGTAAGTGGTGATTTTGCATATAATTAGTCACCTTTAATTGACCCCTATAGCTAGTATCCATGAGAAGGAGGAGTCATTTGTGTGAAAAGCGAAACGTGGAAGTGGATGAACTTTCAGACACTAGACCTGCTTGTCTCCTAGCTAACTGCTTCTCCAGAATGTAATTCTGAGTATCATGTTGGTTAGATATGTAACTTTTAAGTAGGTAAACTGTAACAGGGTCCTAAACCCCAGGGGCCACCAACTGGTACTGGTCTGTTGCCTGCCGGGAGAGGTGGAGCTTCTGCTGCTGCTCGCCATTTCAAAGCTATCGTCCAACTACCTACTGTATAACAAGTACCCACAACCTCCCCCATCATTGGGAGAATGGTCTTCAACTAAACTGATTCCTAGTGTCAAAAAAGTTGGGACAACTAAACTGTAAGGCCTGAGTAGTGACTGCAGCAAATGACTATGCCAAGGGGAAGAGAGGACGCAGTGCTCGACACTTGATAGAGAGCCTCTGTTCCTAACGTTAAGAGCAGCAGCCGATAGGTTAGGACCAGCTTCCTGGGATCCAGGCTGTGTCTGACAATAACTGTGGATGACAACAAGCTTTCCTTTGGAAGAATCCTGAACTGGGAGTCTGCCAGCTCGATTTTAGCTTTATCCCTACCTTCTATTTGGTGTCTTGTCTTAAATAAGTTGGCATAAGCATTCTACATTTGTACCTCTTCACCCTTACACGTGCCTGCTGGCGTTCATCTTACTGTCACAAGGAAGTCAAACTTACGTATGTAATGGATAAGAAAAAGGAGACAGCTTTTTCAAGTGTAAAGCACTCTATAGAT
The DNA here is from genome assembly GCA_004027205.1 of Ctenodactylus gundi. NCBI lineage: Eukaryota > Metazoa > Chordata > Mammalia > Rodentia > Ctenodactylidae > Ctenodactylus > Ctenodactylus gundi. The sequence goes on along the minus strand of PVKB01003263.1, from coordinate 82,039 downwards.
TCGTAAAATTAAGTATCTCTCTCATCTGCTATGTGAGTCTTCCTGTTTAAAATGTATTTCTTTTGTTTCTTTGTTTTTTTGTGTGTTGTTTTTTGAGGTATGGTCTTGCTCTGTAGTCCAGGCTGGTGCTGAACTCACTATGTAGCCCAGGCTGGCCTTGAACTCACTATGTAGCCTGGGCTGGCCTTGAACTCAATATATTGCCCAGGCTAGCCTTGAGCTCTTAACAGTCCTCCTGCCTTAGTCTCCTAAGTGCAGGAATTACAGGCATGCACCGCCACACGCAGCTTATGTGGTGCTGGGAAATCAGACCCAGGGCCTTAAGATTGCTAGGCGAGTGCTTTAACCACTGAGCTATTTCTTCAGCTCCCTAAAACATTTATTATATGACCTGTAATCCTAACCCAAGGCAGAATCTCAGGATTTAGGCCAGCTTGGGCAATTTAGTGAGACCTGGTCCCAAATTTAAAAAGCCTGGGTGGGGTGAGAGGGTGTGTAGCTTACCAGTAGAGTACTTGCCTAGCATGTGCAGGTGCAGGAGCAGGCCCTGGCTTCAATCCCCAGCACTACATGATTGATACTAAAACTTTAAAATTAAACAAATATTCTCTCATCTTTCTTTTCTGAAATGAATTATTGCAGTCCTAACACCAAAATGGTGAAATTCACAAAGGGAGACAGCGTGGGCCTACGGTTGGCTGGTGGCAATGACGTTGGGATATTTGTCGCTGGGATTCAAGAGGGTACCTCGGCGGAGCAGGAAGGCCTTCAGGAAGGAGACCAGATTCTAAAGGTGAGGGAAGCCCAGCATGGTTTCTAGAAGTTACTTGGACAAAACGGGTTTTCTGTGTGTTCTTCTGCCAGGCAGGAGAAGGTCCAGCTTGTTGAGAAGTATAGCAGCAGTGGGTTTGATGGTGTTCTGCACCTACTCAGCTCCCAGGAGCCTGTGGTGATTCCTGGCCTGTCACTCATGAGAACCCAAAACTGATCCCTATGTTAGTGGGGAATTAGAGTTTAAAACCTTTGTCGAGATTTCTATTAGGATAACAAAAAATAAAATAAAAATTGAGATACTAAGAATCTCCAAGAAATAAATTTCAAAAGATCATGTGAATTTTTGTTGAGTTCCTCTTACCAAACATCACTGTTTAAGGCAGTGGCCTATGATGGAGCAGAAGTTATGTGGCATCAGATTTTGTAATCTGAGTCCCGCCCCAGGGTCACCTTCATTCTTGACCCTGGTTCTCTCTGAGACTCACAGTCTGTGCCTGTGTATTGGGGTGAGAGTGCCTGCTTCTCAGGAACCCCAGAAGATTAGGAATGGAAGGGGTGGTGCTTCTAAGGCCCTGAGAAGAGTTCTTGGCATAGAGTGGGAAAGTTGATGTCTATTCCATTCTCTTCTAAGAGACAGCACTCAGTGGTCTCTCATCTAAAAATGGCCAGCAAGGGGCTGAAAGGATAATGAATAGTTCAGCAGCTAAAGCACTTGACCAGCAAGTACAAGGCTTTGGGTTCAGTTCTCAACCACCACATAAACCAGGCATGGTGATGTATGTCTGTAATCCCAGCACTCAGGAGACTGAGGCAGGAGGACTGCTGTGAGGTCAGGGCCAGCCTGGTCTACATAGTCAGCTGAGGACTGACCTGGACTACAGAGCAAGATACTACCTCAAGATAAATAAATAAATAATAAATTGCCCAGGAAAAGAAATACCAGGTTAATCAAATATTGGTACCTTTAAAGTTACTACATGTTTATGTAATTTGTTGATGTTAAAGAATTTTAAAATAGTAAATAATATTTTATAAGATACAAATACATTTTTTTCTTTGACTTCAGCATAAACTCTTAAGAATGCCAAGTACTCATAACTATAAAAATATGAATGCTTGGGAGCAGTCTTTGTTGGAATTTGTGACTTTATTTTACTTCTGGTTTGTTACTTTGTCACCTTGTTAATTTTAATGGAATGAGTGTATGCTGTTAACTGGAGATCTGGTAAGCAGTTCTAGACACAAAGAAATAAAGAAAAAAAAAAATCCCCAAATCCCGGAGGAAGGAGGCAGCTAAGTACCAAGGTGGATCGCCTCCTCCCCCTCAGCTCCTGGCTCCATTGTGGTAGTTCAGATTTCAGTTTTGGAGCAGTTGAAGGGCAGACCTTGATGGTGAGCTTTGCAAAAGCTTTCCAGTGAAACTGGATCCTCCTTGGCTCTGCTCAGGATCCTAGATGACTCTGTACCTGAGTGAACCTTGTGGCAGCACATGACACCAGGAAACACACCCCACCAAATGCCACTGATAAAGTCCTGCCTAAATGCTCACATCTAACAGTTTACTTAGTGAATATTGTGCACATAAAGAATGTGAAGCCATAGGACATCAGCTTGAGGTTGGAGCTTTTGCCCACTAAGATTTAAAGGTAACATATATTTGTCCTAGATTTTAAAAATTCCATGGAGAAAAATACTTACCTCGGGGCTTAACAGACCTCTCTGTAAGTTGTTATTAAAGGTGAGGAAAGTTGATTCAGTGGTAAAATGTCATAGAATTCAGTATTTAAAAATTCTTAAGGAGCAGTTTTGCTTTCTGATATCTCTGGCAGTAAGAAAGAAACTAGGAGGACTGGCTTCTTTGTCAGGGATCCCATATGGAGGTCAGGCAGGAGGTGGTCCATATTCATGGGTGGAAGTGAATTTTCTATCAACTACAAAAGAAACCCTTAGTAATGTAGAGAGGTTGAAAAAATTGAGTTAGCCTCCCAGAGCCAACAAACAGCTGCTGTGACATCCTGCAGCTGACACAGAACCCTCTGTAGGCTCGAGGCAGACGTGCTTCACTACTAAATAGCTAATGAAAGAGGATCCTTCTGGAGATGGCCACAGAGACTCACCTTCAAGGGCCACGGTGCTGCCTGGCACCATCACTGCCGTTGATCTCAGCTCTTCTTTTGGGGCCACCCTGAGGGTAGGAGGTGAGGTCTGCGTGGACAGATCACTGTTGCAGATTGCTGTGTGGGCTTTCCAGGATGGCAGTTTGTTTTGTCAGGGTGACAGCCTTATGTGGAGTGGGAGTCTGACTGAGTGTGTGTCACACCAGTGATGAAAGTGCAGATGCCTTTTTCTCCCACTTGGCTGCACGGTCTCTTTGCTGATTACTGATCTAGTGCAGTTAACATTTCTCTTTCAGAAATCTACAGGATGGAAAAGAGGAAAAAACTTTTGTGGGGGAGGATATGTCAACCATGTGGATTTTTTAAAATACAGTTGCCATATGTTTTTAATTTTGTCCATTTTGGTTTTTTGCCTGATTGAAGGTCATTGTCAGTTGGCTGTAGAGATGGACGGAGAGAACTTGAAGATTTTTACCATGACCCTATCTTATTTAAATAGGCAGATGCATATAAGCATTTATAGTGTTTTTAGAAACATACACATGGTCGTACATAGGTACAGATATAGGTATGCAAATAGCTCAAGAAAGGATACTAGACAACAAAGTTTAATGATCTCTAATCGAGGACAGAGATGGGAGTGACAATATCTTTTTTATTTTTTATTATTGTTGAGACAAGTTCTTGTTCGATAGTCTAGAACTCACTATGGTAGCCCAGGCTGGCCTGGGACTCAGAACAATCCTCCTGCCTCGGCCTTCTGAGTGCTAGAAGGACAGGCATGTGCTACCATGTCCAGTTTATGTGGTGCTGGAGATTGAACCTAGGGCCTTGCACTTGGTAGGCAAGTACTCTAACTGCTGTGCTGTCCCTCTAGCCCCAAGTGGCAGTATTTTAAATGTCAAGTGTTGGTCCCAAGGAAAATGTAAATTGATTGCTTTAGCAAATCACATCTTTTTTTTTTTTAAGCACTTAACTAAGAGTTGTTTCAATCTAATACCTTTCACATGATTACAGATTTTGGTTTTAATTACTGGTCAGTTATTAAATTTTTAGGTGAAGCATTACTTTTATGATTAGAAACACATTTCTCAATGACTAAAGTATATCTCAGAAATTATCTTCTCAGTTATATATTATTAAAATGTTAAGAAATTTAAAATAATATTTATAATTTGCTTATAATTTATGCTAATATGGTTTTATAGGCACAGAATTATGATTTCAAAATGTTACTTTCCTTGTGCCCCTTTTTAGTTTTACTCTCTAAACTCATTTCTCAGTAGTTCCTTATAGTGTTTCCTGTTCAGACATTTGAGGAAAGAATGTTGTGGACTCTCTGCCACAAGCAGGTGTGGGCCGCAAACTTACATCTAAGCTTTATATTAGACCAGTGACCTACCATGTGAAGTCAGTGCTCTCCAGTTTCATAAATATCTTTCAGTTTCATAAGTGCATATTAAATACTGTGAAGCCAGGTCTAGTTGCACAGGCCTGTAATCCCAGCATTCTGGGAGGCAGAGACAGGAAGATTGCAAGTATAAGCTCTGTCAGGGCAATTAGCAATTTAGCGAAACCTATTCTCAAAATAAGAAGTAAAAGCTGGGCCTAGGAACATAGGTTTGTAATCCCAGCCCCCTGGGAGGCAGAAGCAGGAGGTTTGCAAGATCAAGGCCAGCCTTTGGAAATTAGCAGCTTAGCAACACCCTGTCTCAAAATCAAAACCAAAAATAGTCTGGGGCTGTATAGCTCAGTGTAAATGCCCCGGGTTTAATCTCCAGTACTGGAAATATACATATGTATACCTGGAATATACATATATGCATACCTTTAAAAGTTGTGAGATATATAGGAGGAAGGTGGAATTAATCAGAAATCTTATTTGTAGTTTTTATTTCAATCATATTTCAAAAGTGTAGCTGTTGAGCCAGCATTCCCATTCACTACAGGTCTTACTACTCCCTGTTACACTATAGTTATCTGCTTCATGCTTATCGGTTACCTTCCTGGTCATGCCTAAGAAAAGAGAGAGACCAGTACTACCACAAGAAATTTCAGTTGGATCCAGTCACAGATCCTTGGGTTAGTGTTTTTCTCCAAATGGTTTGGCACTGTGGCAAGGCAGATTGGTGTAGTGAAGCCCATACAGTGCTGGGCAGGGCTCAGGTAGTGACACTAAGGGCTCCTTCGCATCTTGGTTTTGCTCTATGCAAAGCCCAGTTAAAACAGACAAAAAGTTCAGGTGGCACCCCAATGTAAGCTTCTGTCTCTTATTTTTCCCCCCATATTTCCTTCCCATCAGGTGAACGCACAGGACTTCAGAGGGCTGGTTCGAGAAGATGCTGTTCTCTACCTGTTAGAAATCCCCAAAGGTGACATGGTGACTATTTTAGCTCAGAGCCGAGCTGATGGTAAGCAAGTTTGTTCATTTAGTTTGCTTGGGGGTTGGGGGAGTGGAAAGGATAACAGAGGAGTCTTGGGGCGGAATAGGCAAATTCGGATGTTAAATAAAGCAGTGGGTCTTGACACCAGATCCCTGGGTGTGTGGAGCCAATTTGTGTGCTTTCTTCCAGAATGTTTTCTTTGTATCTACTGAAGTAATTTCACTAGTTGTGTCAATTTGGAATAAAACTGCTTTTCTAAAACACGATACACCCTTAAGCTGTGCCTGAAGTTACTGAGTTTCTACATAAGAGATGCTGAGATTGACACTTGCTGTTAGCTCGTACCTTACCTCTTACCAATCTGATGAGCTCTTTACAGAGGGAGTATTGTACTCATCTGCAAAGTGGGGAATCAGGACAGGCTCTACCCTGTCAGTTTCACAGGGTTTATTGGTGACTAAACCAGTCAGAATTCTCCAGAGAAGCAGAATCAGTAGGAGATAACAGAACTGACAAAACTGATGGGAGATAAAGAGATTTAGTTTAAGGATTTCATCTGCATGATTGTGGCAAGTCCCAAGATATGCAGGGTGAGTGGGTGTATTTGCTTTCTCATTGTTGGGATCAAATTCCTGTCACCCACAACTTAAAGGGGGAGAGGTTTATTTGGATCACAGACTCAGAGGCTTAGTCCATGACTGGCTGGCTCCTAGCAGGAACATTATGGTAGGAAGGTGCGCTGGTGCTGGTATGCTTAGCTACGGGCACCTAGGAAGTGAGCAGGGGAACAGCACCAGAGAGCAAGTAGTCAAGGACCGTGTGAAGACGCCAAGGTCACACCTACTTGACTAATCCAACACATCCAGAAGTATGTTTTCCTAAAGCCCTATGCAGCTTCCAAGTGAATCAAGTTAAAATTAAACTTACAGTCATGTTGGGCAGACTGGAGACCCAGGAGAGGTAATTTAGTTCTAGTAGAAATGTGAAAGCCTGAGAACAGAGCTGATAGTATATGTCTAGCAGAAAGACAGGGGAAAAGCTGCCACCAGTGAAAGGCCACCAATCAAGAAGAGTAGTGTTCTTTTCCTTAATAGCAGTCTGAGTGAGTCTGCTTTTTGTTCTTTTCGGACCTTCATCTACTTGAATGAGCATCACCTCCATTAGGAAGGATAATCTGCTTTACCCAGTTTCCCCATCCAAACGCTAATCTCATCTGAGACACCCCTCCCCCAAGAGGAGGTGGAATAATGGTTCTTCATATTGAAACTGATTCCTATAAGGCCTGTGTACCAAGGTCACTGAAGAGAGAATAGGGAAAGGGATGATTAGATGTGGGAGGAGCTCATGACCCAGGAAAGGTCCCTGAGGAAATCCATTGTGGCACACAGTGTTTTTGTCTTTTAGTGTACAGAGACATCTTGGCTTGTGGCAGAGGGGATTCATTTTTTATAAGAAGCCACTTTGAGTGTGAAAAAGAAACTCCAAAGAGCCTGGCCTTCACGAGGGGAGAGGTCTTCCGAGTGGTAGACACGCTGTATGATGGCAAGCTGGGCCACTGGCTGGCTGTGAGGATCGGGAACGAGCTGGAGAAAGGCATAATCCCCAACAAAAGCAGGTATCTGAGATCATGCGTTCATGCACACCCCTTCTAGATCCTATCCCTACAAAGGCAGCAGGATCCCAAAAAGGACATCTCACATAGTATCATAGTTTGTCACATCTACTTTGTGTGTAGGGTGAATGGCCTGGTACTGTGACTAGCCGTCCTCTGGTTTGGTATGAGCACTTGCCAACCCGTGTTGACAATTCCCTGAGAAGTGTTCCCAGCCTTGCACTGTGCATGCAGGAGCCACTTGTGGCAACAGCACACCAGCATGCCTCCACTCTGTCCTTAGGACGGGCTTATGCGTCCCTTTGAGTGCTTGCTGACACTGAAGGAACCAAGGAAAGACATCTGTATCTTAGCTGGAGTTCGGGTCTGTACTGAACACCTGTGTAGCATATGAGCCAAGTTTCATGTGTTTATCACTGAGTTACTTCTAATGGGTTTCATTGAGACCTCATGTTTTTCTGCCTCCACTGCGAAGTGAAAATCCCTGTGTCCCACACTGGGAAGTGTCTTAACTGTCACTTAATCTCTTACCCATGTTCTTAAATAAAATGAACTAGGTCTGAATAATGACAGGCACACGAGCCACATTTCCTTCCCGTGGTTTCTCCTCTCAGGGCTGAGCAGATGGCTAGTGTCCAGAATGCCCAGAGGGACAACGCCGGGGACAGGGCAGACTTCTGGAGAATGCGTGGCCAGAGATCCGGGGTAAAGAAGAACCTGAGGAAGAGTAGAGAAGACCTGACGGCTGCTGTGTCTGTGAGCACCAAGTTCCCAGCATATGAGAGGGTTCTGCTGCGAGAAGGTGAGGAAGCTGCGTGAGGCTTGGACGTGATCCAACTGTGAGCCCATTTCATCCGTTAGGCTAGCATACTTACCTGGACAGATGGGAAGGGTGGTAAAAGCATATTCTTCAGAAGTGAGCTGGGTTCAGTGGAGAATGAGAGAATGCATAGGTTTTTTTTTTCATTTATTTGAGCTATTTAAAAAGTCTGTAATAATGCTTTTGTCTCTTATCTGAATAGTGGGGCAAGTGTATGTGTTTTAATGACCTTTCTTGTCTTGTTTCAGCTGGTTTCAAGAGACCTGTGGTATTGTTTGGCCCCATAGCAGATATAGCAATGGAAAAGTTGACAGATGAGTTACCTGACTTGTATCAAACTGCTAGTAAGTCTGTTAGTGATGTTTTTCTCCCAGAACTTTTATTTTGAAAAATTTCTAACAATCTGGAAAAATTAAAAGAATAATGAACTTCCATATACACTTCCCCTAGAGCAACTGGTCTGTCTTCTTTCCACCACCTGCCAATGGATACAAACACATACAGGCATACACACACATCTTCAGAAATTCCTGCTGACCCCTTTGAAAGCTCTAAGTGGCGGATTTTACATCTGAATGTGTGTATGAGTCTCCTAGGAAGAAGAATATTCCCTTACACAATCACGATACCATTGTAACCTCAGTGACTAAGAGATTTAACCTTGATACATTAGTGTTGCAGATCGAGCATTCTTAATATGAAAATCTGGAATCCAAAATCTTCTATAATCTGAAACTTTCTAAGAACCAACATGGTGTCACAGTGGAAAATTCCACATCTGACCTTGAGACAAGTTGCTGCAAGTTGCAGCAAAATGCAGGCACAGTGATGATGTGTGAAATTACTTTGTACTTTGACCTTAGCGTCTTGAGAGGCTAAGGTGGAAGGATTATACACTGAAGCCCAGGCTTGGCAACTAAGGAACCTAGTGAGATCCATTCTCAGAATTTAAAAGAATTTTAAAAGGCCCGAGGATTTAGTTCAGTGCAAATCCCTGGGTTCAATGCTGACTACCACAAAGGGAAAACAAAAACAACCTCCAATCTATGTGTATAAGATATATATATATATATGAAAAATAAATGACTTTCATGGTTAGGCTTGAGTTCCATTTTCTACATGTCTCATTATATATGTATGCAAATATTCTATGATGTTTGATAGTTCTGGTTCCAAGTATTTCTGATAATGGAAATTCAACCTATACTTAGTATATAGTCCATTTTTGGATTTTTCTCCATTGTTCCAATTATGTACTACTTAGCCTTTTTTTTTCTTCTTAAAATTCAGGATATAATCAAGCATTATCCATTACATTTGATTTTTATGTCTGTTAATAATTTTTCTTGCGCATGTCCGGTCCCCTTTTTCTAAATTACATAGGACATTGATATTTTGAAGAGTCCAAGCCAGTTGTCATCCGAATGTTCTTTTTTTGGACTGACTTGTTTCTTCATGGTTATATTTCAAAAAAAAAAAAAATGACTGGAGATGTAGCGTAATGGTGGAATGCTTGCCTACTGTGCATGAGAGCCTGCATTTGATTCCTAGCATTGTCAGTCAGTTAAATTAAACAAATCTATGTGACTTTTTCCATTGTAACTCATGTGGACTCACCTGGTATTAAAGTTGGAACATTTAGTTGCCATTATCTATGTAATAATACTTATATTTGCTATTGCAGAAGCAGAACCAAAAGACGCAGGATCTGAAAAATCAAATGGAGTAGTTCGGTTAAATACCGTGAGGCAAATTATTGAGCAGGTAAGAAAAATCATGAGAAGATGGTGTTATCAGGAAGGATTACATCATGGTTTGCTACAGTTTGGGACTTGACTCTATTGAAACAAATGATAACGATGAAAGTTAATGTAAATGCAAGGTGTTTTGCTGTGAGGAATGTTTTGGTTTATTCACAAGTCTCAGCATTGTATCAAATAACTTTAGGAGACGACGGGTTATGGAGATTGAACCTACAGCCTTGCACCGAGCTACATCTCTAGCTCTTTTTAATTATTTTCTATTTTGAAGCAGGGTCTTTTTCAGCTGTTGAGGCTGGGCTTGGAGTTGTGGTCCTTCTGTTAACCTCCCAGAATATTGAGTTATAGGCATGTGCCACCATGCCCAACCCAAATAACTTTTACAGTAGGCCTTCCTAATTTGAGGAGGATACGTTCCAGGACTTGTGGTAGATGTGTGACACTCTGGATAGTACTGAATCATTTATATTCTGTTTTTCTTGTATATACATACCTGTAGTAAAGTTTAATGTATAGATCAGGCATACATTGAAGTATTAATAATAACAGGATAATTATAAAGATATATTCTGATAAAAGTTGTGTGAATATGGTTATTATCTTTGAATATCATATCATACTCCTTCCTTTTACTTGCCGCTAACCTTAGATAACTGAAACTGGGGAATGTGAAACCACAAGTAATTATTAGAAGTTCTAGCCAGAAATGGTCTTAACATGGAAGGAAATATTTTCTGTTTTTTGACTCACATTTTATTGGTTGCAGCACTTAGTGCTTAAACTCTTCGTTGCTATAATGCATTACATATATACTTATATAACTTTTCCCCACCTGTAACAGAATAAGCACGCATTGTTGGATGTGACTCCGAAAGCTGTGGACCTGTTGAATTATACCCAGTGGTTCCCAATTGTGATTTTTTTCAACCCAGACTCTAGACAAGGTATTAAAATCATGAGACAGCGCTTGAATCCATCATCCAACAAAAGTTCTCGAAAGTTGTTTGATCAAGCCAACAAGCTCAAAAAATCTTGTGCACACCTTTTTACAGGTATGTGAATGAAATTTTAAACCTAGCTTATGCTCAACAGTGAGAGGCAGACCCATGAAAGTGGAATGACAGAATCTAAACAGAGAACTTGTAATCGCACTTACAACGCCTTCCCAAGTAGTTAGTCCTGTGGAATGGTTTATTAGACCCAAGGCATTAAGTACTGAACTTTGAAATGTGGACTGAAATGACAGTTCATTCTGATGACTTTCAGATTTTTATGTGGGATCGCAAGATTAGTGTTCAAACTGAGCTCATAGCCCATTGCCCACATCTGTGTACAGACTGCGTGTCATTGTTCTCTACTTTCAGTCCATGCAGTAGCTTAAAAATTGCTAGGAACTTATTTTAATAACAAATATCCTCCAGATATAATCTAGATAGTGGATGATTTGAGGATCAGTTTTGTTTTTTTAGGTGTGATATTAATCTTGTGATTGTACTAGGGGGAAAAACCCTCATTTTTTAGAGATATATACTAAATGTTTATTGGTGGTCCAATAAGATACCTAGAATTTGCCTAATTCATCTGCAGTGAGGGTAGACGGTAGGACAAGCCAGGAAGTGATAGCTGCTGAAGCAGGTTGTTGTGTATCAGGGAGTTATTTAAATTATCTTCTCTTTTTGTATGTTTAAAAAATTTACATAATAGGTTAATATTTTTATAAGCCTCTAAAACAAAGACCTGTTGTAACTATTACTCATGATAGGAAAATGGTTTGAAAAGGTGGCATCTTTCAGTAGGTGAATCTGTGCACTAGCTAAATAAATGACTCATTCTGTGAGTGTAGTGTAACGAGGGGTTAGGAGTTACATATGGTTTTGGTCATTAATTTGTGGGAGCAGTGTGCAAATACTGCAGGGATATAATATTGGTAGGATAAAGTTAGCTCTTTGTATTGAGAACCAGTTGGCATCAGCCTTTGTTATTTTGGGGTTACCTCTGACACTGGAGGAGATGGGGGTGAATGGCTATTGGGTCTACAGTAGACTCTAGCTTTACTATTACCTAGATTATCTTGGTAGAGAGAGATAGACTGTGTAGCCCTATGCAAAATGATGTAACTGAGAGATAGCTTAACCAAAAGCCATGGCAAAATTTTGCATCATAAACTGGGTTTCTGTGAATGGAGTACAAAGAGCACATGCTTCTGATATATTTGTGTGTATCTTTTCTGTCATTTTTACTACTAGGAGTGGTAATTATTACTGTCACCATAGCAACAGTGCACAGTGGTATAGTCTTTCCTTTGTGTTGCCCTATTTGGCCAGAAGAAAGGCCCATCAAGTTCTGCGGTAGTCATAGGTCAGGCTTAGATGGAAAAATGCCTTGATATTTTACAGCTTGGACTGTGGTGTCCTTGATGTGTTACAGCACAGACATACTATTCTAATGCAAAAAGCAGTCTTAAACAGGTCGATCTCTTCTCCAAAATGCTTAGGACCACAAAGAAGTGTTTCAGATTTTAATTTTTTTCCCCAAATTTTGGAGTGTTTACATTATATGTAAAGAAATAACTTAGAAATGAGACCCCAGTTTAAACACAAATTTCACTTATTTCTCATATATAGGTTGGTACATAGCCTGTAAGGGATTTTGTATAATATTTGTAATAGTTTTGTGCTTGAGGTAAAGTTTCATGGTGTGGATTTTCCTACTTTGTGGCATCATGTCGGACCTCAAAGTTTCTGCCCTAGAGGCATTTTATGTCTTGGGTTTTTGGATCACCCAGTAATGCATTTTCTCTTTTTAAAAGATAAGAAAACTGAAGCCCATGTGATTAAGAGTGGTTCCAAATCTGTTCCCATTTAATTTCCCCCTTGCCTTCATTTAAGTCCACTGATTGGCTAGGAACTTTTCTCAGAGTGTCGGATTTGGGGTTCATATAAGGATGTGAAGAATTAGGAAGGGAATTAATGGGTCATAGAAGAATGAAGCTGTCAGAGGATAGACAAGGTGAGCATGCAGGAGAAAGTAATCAATAACTGTGGGAACTTCTTTTTTCTAGCTTTGAGTCAGCATTGTTTGTTCTTTGGGACACAGGCTAAGGTAGCTGGCTGAGTCTGAGTGAGGATCTGCAAGGTCCTGTGTCTGTAGGAGGGCTTAGCAGCTGCTCAGTTAACGCCACAGGTGATTACAAGATACTTGAAGGCAGAGACTGCATTATCCAGCTCCACATGCCTAAGGCCAGTGTCAGAACCAGCAGGTAGGCTAGGTGTAAATGTGTAGAACATACTTAGATCTGCGCCTGGTCCACCAAACCTTTTCTTACGTAAGATAGCCAGGGATTTGTAAGTTTTATGATAACTAAAGCCAGAGGTTGGAGTGGAAAACTTTCATCTGGAACTTTGAAGAGACCTAATCTCATCATAAGTTGCTGATCTTTTATATTTCTTCAGGATAGATGCTACCGGGTATCAGACAGCTTGGGCTAACATGCCCTGTGTTGTACCTAGTGGTCTTTTATAATCTTCCACATTTCGAATTTTGACTACTCCCTGCCATATGGAAAGCCTTACTGAACCTCCTGGTTCCCTACCTACCACCCACCGACCCTCCCTAGCCTGGAACTTGATAGAGTGTGCCATGGTCAGGAACACTGGTTTTTAGACTTAAACTGTAAAGCCTTTAAGCAGAAATAATATTTTATTTATGATGTTTTTAAAACATTTATTTACTATTACAATTATCATCATAATTTTGCCAGTACTGCAGACTGAGCCCAGGACCTTTGCACTGAGTCATGTCCCTAGTCCTTTATATTTTTATCTTTTATTTGGACATAGAGTCTCTTTAAGTTGCTAAATTGCCTGCGCTGGTCATGAATTTGTGCTGCCTCTGCCTCTCTGAGTGCTGGGATTACAGGCAAATACCACCACGCCCAACTTAATGTATGATATTGTGGTGAGTTAATAAATGGAAGTATTGGAGTTACTTTGATGAATACCACAATTTGAAGTCAAGCTTTATGTTGCACATAGCCTCATTAACCTCAGTGTGCTTCTTGCTCCCTTTTAGCATAAGAGTAAGAAACCCTTATTTTCTGCAGATGGGTATTTAATTATGATAGTATTAAAATGTCCTTCTTTATAGTTTGAGGTCTTCTTCAACTAAACAGCAGATGCATTATTCTGAGTCTTACTCAAAATAAGCCAACTTGTCAGAATAAGTGAAAATGTTAAGCTTGCCTCTTCACTCCCTTCTCAATTAAAAAAATACCTATAATAAAGAGGATCTTCAGAGTGCCTAATTCATAGTTTGAAAACCTCTGAAGTGGAATTATGGGCTTACAGACCTAGGTGGAGTCACATTTTGTATTAAATTGTGACTGTTAAAGCCTTATGGAATGGTTTAGATTTCTAGGCTTTATTAAGGTAAATTTTGGGTAGTTCGGTCCTGGGCTTAGGAGGTACTGAACATATGCTAATAATTATTAGTTGATATTATTTACACTTAATATCTTTCAAAATCACATTATAATTTTTTTCTTTGTGTTACTTAGACTTTGAAAAGCTTAGGGCGCTTTCTGACAGAGGGAAGACACTGCTCCCAGCCAGGCAGTGTGCAGTTGCTTGTCCATTCAGATCACAAGATCACACTTGTGTGTCGATGTTGCCGTCTAAATTGTTGTGTTGAGGTATGATTTACATACCTTACAATTAGAAGAGTACACTGTGGTAGTTTTCAGTGTATTCAGAGTTGTGCAGCCCTCACCAAAATCATGTTCTAGACTGTTTTCATTGTCCCAAAAAGAAGCTTTGTTTCCATTAGCAGTCACTCCCAGGTGTTCCCTAACCCTCTTCCACATAGCACCTTTTGCTGCTGTTCTTAGTGGTTACCACATCCTTACTTGGGATGGGTAGGCACTGACCACACATGTGCCCCAGCCAGGGCAGTGACTAGCAAGGATCCCTACGGAACGTCACTCTTCTGAATGTCAGTCTCTTGAGTTTGAAAGCCACATTAAGCCTACCCAGGTGTCAGAGGTCTAACCTATAAGTTAAGAGCAGCATGTATTTCACAAGTATTACTAGACATCATGGGAGCTAAAAAACTTAACGAGGGGAACTGGCAGTAAGCCAGAGGTATTGTTTCTTAGTCAAGGGATGGCAGCCTCATGGCTGTGCACACACCTGTTGAAGAGTCCAAGTGCATGATGTGGATGTTACCAGTTTAGTGTCAGGTTACCTTTGTATGGAGCCCAGGAAGTTAGCCCCTGTGGAAGTCTTGATTTTTGTTCCTGAATCTGTCTGCTAACATGAACTTACTGAGTTCTGGCTTTGTGCTTGACATGGTGGTGCATGCCTGTAATCCCAGCTATTTGGGAGGCTAGGGTGGGAGGATTACAATTTTAATACTAACCTAGGCAACTTAGTGAGATTGTGTCACAAAAAAGGTTTTGTTTTGTGACTTTATTTTACCACAGGTATAAACATAGTTTCTGCATTTCTGAAATGCTGCTTTTAACTTTAGATGTGCTTTCTGATGAATACAGATGGCTCCAACAGAAGGCCTCAAAAAGTCACTTAACTTTCTCTATACATACAGTGCAAGTCAGTCATTTTGTCTCTGGGGTGTAAAATTTCACTTCCATATTGTAAGTATGCAGTGTCATATTTTAGTTATGAGCATAATCATCTGTGTGAAGTGCCATGATAAAGACACAAAATTCCATGGCATCAAGGTCGTTTTCTTAGGATGTCCATCCAATGTATCAGTTTATTCTAATGCTGTAAATAATTAACAACTGAGGAAATTATTAGCTCATTCAGGATTTTGCAAGGTCAATGTTTAAAAAAAAAGCTGTATGTTACTTTGAAGAAATATGAAGCATAGTTGCTTACAAAAGTTGCTTAATGGTTCTTTTGGGGCTGTAGAAGTGAAATGACCTCAAATAAAAAGGGAGGATAATATAATTTAAAAAAAATCTTAGTTTGCTGCAGTCTGATGATTTTAGGCCCAATTTGATTTATTATTTTGGACCAATTTAATTGTCTAGTTTATCCTCCATAGGTCTGTCTTCGTTGCTCAATACTGACAGCCACAAATTAGGGGAGGAAAAGTTTATTTTAGCTCACAGTTTCAGAGGGTCACAGTCCACTAAGGGCCACCAGCAACAGTGGAAGCAAATGGCAGAGGCAGAGGTAGAGGCAGCTCCTCAGGACATTGCAAACAGGAAGCCAAGTCAAGTCAAGTCTGGTTGAGTCCCAGAAGGAAGGCTGGAAGCAACATATATATATATACTTCCAGACCCCTTCCCATTGACGTGCCCTTTCTGGGTCCGGCCTCAGTGTTCCATCCCTTCCATGTTTAAGCCTCTACTACACACCTGAAGTCCAGTCCACATGCCTGTCCTCCACCACACACCCAAAATTCTCTCCTTCAGACCAGGCCCCCATCTTCCAACAGCATATGGTTCTATAAATAGCCCATCATATCCAAATAGATGAGACTTGTGGAGGACATTCCAGATGGAAACCACACTAAGGTCCATAAGTAAATACTGCCAAAGAACAACTGTGTATGTTATATTTTGTTGGTATTTTATATTTGTGTTCCAAATGTGTGTCTTAATATGGGCTGTTTTGTGTGATGGCTAAGGAAATAGGTTTCAAGGACAAACTTGGCAGCTTGAGCCCAGACTCCTTTATTTGGTTGATGTGAGACAATGTCTAGTAGACTTCACAGCTGTGCTTGGCTTCTCCTCTGTGAGATGGATATAATGGCAATACTTCTCTTGCATAGTTAGTGTAAGCCTGAAATGTACTGATATGTTTGGGTTACTTACAGCAGTAGTATTCAGCTGACCCATAAGAAGTGTTTTTATGTAAGATAAATTTTGTTCTGAATAGAAAAAAAAACATATTCCTTGAATACATACCAGTCAAGTTAGATTAATCTGTTTGCGTAGTCTATAATTTTTAAGTCTATTGAAATGATAGACATTGAAGTGTTTCCTTTAGTATTTTATTAGAGGTAGAAAATAGAATATTAGTGTTTTTATAATATGTAAATCTATATAACCTTTATACTATGGCACTTCTGTTTTAGATCCGTCATTTGGGCTCCTAAAAACATGCTTTTTGAAAATATATTTTTAAAGGTAGCTTTTCTGAAAATAAGCATTCTAGGAAAAAATATTACTATCTTTGTGTAGTATTGGTCTTTAAAGTAAACTACAATAGCTAGCTATGGTTAATAGCTTATATGTCTAACTGAAAGGATTTAGTGTTCAGTTGTGCACAGACTTCTTGGATTTGGTGGCATTAATTAAAACATGACAGAAACGAGTAGAAATTCTGTCAGATGGCTTCCTGAAAGACATCCTTCTGAAAATTGATCCATACTTTTCGGTTTACATTTCTACAGCTACAATCAACCTAAATTCAGCCAATGACAGCTGGTTTGGCAGTTTGAAGGACACCATTCAGCATCAGCAAGGAGAAGCAGTTTGGGTCTCTGAAGGAAAGGTATGTGGCCTGAATTTCAGCTGTGAGGTGAGAGTCCGTGTGCTGAATCTTTCTTAAAGAGGGCAGTGAATGTAGTAAGACCATGCCTAAGGGAAGTGATGCTAACATATGTGTTCATCAGGTCTGACATTTTAGAAATTCTCTAACAAAGTGATAAAATGCAGAGGCGATTAAAAGAAAAACAGATGTGATGAATGCATTCCTACATTCACTTCCCTTTTTCTTTAACGTAGTAACTAGTATTGTATTCCAAGTAAACTAATCAGAGCTTACAAGAATGTGTGCTGAGCTGAGCTTACTAAGGACGTGGGAAACTTAGAGTGGAGGTGAGAGGCAAGGTTGAGGACTGTGGAGAAGACAGTTATTGCAGAAAAGAAAAGCTAGTAGAGTTGAAACTGTTTGCCAAGAAGAGCTTGGCAGAGAATGTGCTATAGTTCTCGGAGTTTGAATAGGTGCTGTGAGAGCACTGAGATTATTGCGTAAGCCTCTGAAGTTGGATAGCTTCTCATCTGTAGAGTTAGTTTGCACATGGCTGTGCTGCGGGGAGGAAGGGAAGGCTTATAGAACTTAGTTGTTTTCATTCTGTGAGCCTTATGGTGCTACTGTCCTGTGCTCTAGCTGAAGTGAGGTAGTTTGTGAGTCCTTTTAGTGTCAGTTTTGTTGCAGAATTGACTAAGTCTTGCTCTTTGGGAATTAGGTGGTTAGTTCATGTACCTAGCATCTGCCAATTACTTACAGTCTTTTTGGCTCTGCATTAGCATTTTGGAGAGCACAAGCCAATGAGGGCATAGCTTTTACCCTTAAGGATCTGAGAATTTTATAGGGGAGTAGCTATGTACATAGCATAAGGTGGTGTGCATTTATTCCTAAGAGATGAGTACTAGGAGAAAAGGCTGCAGAGGGGCTGCATTATGGATGGAAAGCGTAACAGTTGGAGAAAGCCTGGCTCAGTTGT
This sequence comes from Ctenodactylus gundi, assembly GCA_004027205.1. Classification (NCBI taxonomy): domain Eukaryota; kingdom Metazoa; phylum Chordata; class Mammalia; order Rodentia; family Ctenodactylidae; genus Ctenodactylus; species Ctenodactylus gundi. Next base: position 64,094 of record PVKB01003263.1, on the reverse strand, counting down.
AGAATATAGGATAAATGGTAACAGTGATATGCTAGAGGGTCCATCTTTTGGGCCCCTGCACAAAAATTAACACAATATCACATTGGATCAAAGCCAGGTGATTTTAGGAAACTTCAGGTGCCTTCCTTGTTTTGCACATGTCAAGGTTTTAGACACTTGGCTGTGCCCTTGGGAGCTTTCTTGAGTCCCCACTCCCAGGCACCATGACAGACCCACTGACCCTCCAAAACAAATTCCTCTAGATGGAAGGGATGGATGATGACCCCGACGACCACATGTCCTACTTAACCGCCATGGGCGCGGACTATCTGAGTTGTGACAGTCGACTCATCAGTGACTTTGAAGACACCGACGGTGAAGGAGGTGCCTACACTGACAATGAGCTGGATGAGCCAGCCGGGGAGCCGCTGGTGTCTTCTATCACCCGCTCCTCAGAGCCGGTGCAGCACGAGGAGGTGAGGCGAGGCATGCCATAGGCTGTGAGGCCACGGGCAGGAAAAGGAGATTCTGGTGTTTCCTTTGCTTCTCCTGGTCAGCTGTTAATGCAGGGTGCTGTGAAAGTATTCCTAAGAGTCGAAGCAGATGACTGCTAGGGAGTCTCTCACTCTGAGTCAGTGCTTGTAGGGTTGTGGCCCTGGCCTATGGGAATGTGAGACCAGAAAGGCTGAGTGATTAGCACTCACCACTCCACTGCCCTCAGGCATGATGAATACGCAAAATGGCTGTTAGTGCCAGCGGTCCAAATTACAAGTGGGACATTCTTTTTCAAAATATGATATGGTTGTATTCACTTGTAACCTTTGATTAGGCTCTATCTGTGCTCTTAGGAGCCCTTGCTTTTCTTTTCTACTCTACTTTTAACCTTCTAATCTTGCTGTAGCTCACGAGTGTTTTCCCATCAGTTTCCTTCTGTCTTTTGTTTCAATTTTGTAATTGACTTCATGATCAATTATTCAACCGATCACATTACTACGGACCCACTAGCCAGTAATTCGACAGATTATCTTTTCCTAGAAAGTACATCATTTAGGACCAGAGAAATTATTGAGTGTATTAATTGTGCCTCATAGAACATTAGAATAATGAATTTTGTAGTTGAGATAATCCAGATATGGATAATTATTGCTGTGGACTTGCTTATACCAATGTAGTTATCCCAGTAAATTTTATTTTTCTTTATGAAATGTAAGTACCACCAAAATGATAAAATATTAACATATACTATTTCTAAATGCCCATACTCATAGCTCAGCTGATAATTAGAAACACTGATAGTTATTAAATGGCACAAGAAGTTGGAGACTTTCAAAAAATTTGTACTGTAAAGGCAGGGTCTACTACATTGGATGCAGCCAGTTCCATAAAATGCAGCTTAAGCATTTGCTTGTGGAAGGATGCCTGAGAGATCTGCCTTTCAGTAAGAAGTCTTTGTCTCAGCACTTCCACTCTGAGTGCTCACAAGTTTGCAGAACTCCACCAAGGCAGACGAGTGCTCTCTTCTCTCTGCTTGGATATCTTGTTGTGAATGAATCTTTATGTCTTATAGAGCATAAGGAAAACCAGCCCAGAGCCACGAGCTCAGATGAGGAGGGCTGCTAGCAGAGATCAACTTAGGAACAGTAGCCCACCCCCAGCATTCAAGCCAGAGCCGCCCAAGGTATGTGGCTGGGGATGTGGCCGAGGATGGGAAGGAGGAGGAAGCAGGTGTTCTGAGACCCTGGAAAGCCCCCAAGGTGCAAGCATAGTGAGATGGTGTAAGATTACAAGTTTGGTGCAAGGTGATCACTATCAGCCTATCTATCTAGTGGACCATAAGATAGACTCAAAAATTACTGAAAGGTGAAAAGATAGGAGGGAAGGATAGTAGTAAAAAGACCATATAATCATAAGACTCTCAGTGTTTCTTTGATTTTTTTTTCTGTCATCAAAGTTTGACAAATACTGCATGCCCAGAAATACCAATCTCAGAATCCACTTTCCTTTTTCTGTCCAAATAGTTTTCTACCCGCAATCCAGATTGGATGCGTTCTTACCAGTGATTTACTATGAAAGCAACTTAATTTATTTGTTTGTTACCCAGAACAGCAGCTGTATAAAGACACAGAGGCATATGTCACGACTCTGTTACACCTCATTCGAATCAAAGCTCTTCATTTAACTGAACCACTGAAATGAGAAGAACACAGTAGTTGATTGTATGGGTGAGCTTTCAGGTGTAATAAGTGACTTTATACGACGTATCAGTGAGGACTAGCAAGCAGGTGTAGAATCAAGGGTGAGGAGCAGTGGCTGTTGACGTAATGCACTGCCTTCTTGGCTGCTCATCATTGCCATTCATCTCTGGCTGAGCACAAGTCTGGCCTTGGAGCCAAGGAATGAACCCTCAGTGCAGCATGACTTCAGGAGGCCACTCTCACCCTGAAGTGAACTCATTCTGAGGTTTCCACTGAGGTTCTAAGCTACTCCAGTGCAAAACAATTGCAGTACCCTCCTGAATTCTTAGAGCTCTTCATCCTCTGCTCTCGGAACAAATTGGGTTCAGGCCATCTGTCTGCTACATTTGATTCCTTGTCAGAATGGTATTTGTTAAGTACCTCTGGAAACTGATCAGGAAATGGAATGTATTAAGTCACTAATACAGATTTGAAGCTAAACTAAAAGCCCGAGGTAAAACCATGCCACTGTGTTCTTTACAGGTGAAACTCCAGAACAAAGGAGAGTCCTTTGAATTCTCGAAACCCCAGGAATACAAGCTAAATTCTTCTGCAGTGGGTGGGAATGAAGTTCCTGGGGCACATGCCAAAGATGTTCCTCCACCAGTGGCAGCAAAGCCTGCCTTTGGACGATCTATCCTGAAGCCCTCTACTCCCATCCCTCCCCCTGAGAGTGAGGAGGTGGGGGAGAGCATCGAGGATCCCGAGAACACCCCCAAGTCAGTCCTGGGCAAAGTCAAAATATTTGAGAAGATGGATCAAAATGCACGACTACAGAGAATGCAGGAGCTCCACGAAGCACAGATTGCTCGGGTAGCTGTTTTAAAACCACTGGAGGACTACAGTGTGTTAACAATAAGAGTTTTGGATAGATTTAGTGGTATCTGATCCTTTCATATTGCCACAGAGTGACAGGGTTGTTAACACGCACAGTACCGTGTGTCATTTCTAGATTGCCCACTACCAGCAAGTCTCTTTTTCTTCCAGTCAAGAAAAAGAATAAAATTCTGCTCACTGTGTTTAGTACCCATCCCCTTCATATTGTGATTGGGGTTCTGGAGGAGTATGGTGACAGAGTCAGTGCCTCTCAGAAGTGGTTTTTAACTAGAGTCTTCATGTGTATTTGGTAACAGAGTATTTGCTCCCATACTTGCCATAGAATCCCAACATGCTCCAGGAGCTAAAATAGAAAATCTCAGATAGGTAATACTTATGAACTGTTTGGGTTTTAGTTCTATGTGCATGTACAACCTTTCAGCATTAAGAATTTAAGTGAAGCTGGGCATAGTGACATGTCCTTGTTTTCCCAGTTATAAAGGAAACTGAGGCAGGAGCATTGCTGGAGCCCAGGAATTGTATTGAGTCTAGCTTGGGCAATGAAGCAAGATTCTGTCTCCAAAAGAATTAAGTAAAGGCTTATTTAGCGTATTCTGTACCCAGAAGATAGGGGAGTTTTCTTTACCCAACTCTGCTATAATAATAGCAGTGCTTCTGAGCTTTTTTATGTTTTTTATTGTGATGAAATACACAACAGCCATTTCAGCCACTTTTGAGTGCATGATTCAGTGTCATTAAGTACACTCACCTTTTTGTGCAGCCATTACCATCACCATTCATTTCTAGAGCTTTTTCATCCTCCCCAAGTGAAACTGTGTACCCCATAAGCAGAACTCCACTGTTCTGACCCACTGTAGCCCTTGGCAACCACCCTTCTACTTTTTGTCTCTGTAAATTTGACAATTTAGGGACCTTATGTGTGTGTAATCATACAGTATTTGTTCTTTTCATGACTGGCTTATTCATTCAGCACAATATCCTCCGAGGCTCGTCCATGCCGAAGCATGTGTGTGGCTTTTTTTTTTTTTACAACATTTTCCCTATTTGATGTGTATCGTTAGGCACCATATGCAGCCGTGGATATAGAGTTGTGTCCTTTTTTTCCCTTCTCAACTTAAGAGATAGGAAAAGTAGGATTGCAGAAGCAGGAAAACAGGGTAGTAACTGTGCAGTGGTTCATTCTTTCCTTTCTGGTCTTTTTTTCCCAATCACCACAGATGGAAATTGCTCAGAAGCATCCTGATATCTATGCAGTTCCAATCAAAACACCGAAGCCAGACGCTGGCCTGCCACAGCACACAAGGTAAGGACTGCATAGCAGGCCCAGGTGCACGGAGCCTGAATCTTTAGAACTTGGATTTCAAGAAAGATTTTTTCTTTTAACCTACGTTTCAGAACAACAAGGAGAAATTTCAACGCTTTCCCTAGCCAGCTGTTTAACTTAGCCATTCAGTCATATTTAATTGTGAAGTTTAGAGTAAAATATTCCTGGTAATTTTGCTGTATGCTTGGTACTCTTTGACACATTGGGGCACAGTTATGTTAATTGTGTTAGAACAGCATGAGAAAATTCTGAAGGCTTGGATGTGTTTTTTCACTGCTGTTTTCTGGCTCTTAGCAAAATCCTAATTCCTTTGTATCACCCAGAAAAGTTAGGTCAGTTGTTTGCCAAACTGAAGGGAGGATAAGCGACAGGGAGAGAAGCTTTTAAGTAAAATGTTACATAAGCACCAGGAATTACTGCAGTGTCCTTCTGTTGAAATTTGACATAGGATTGTTTACTCAGTCTGAGGATAGGAAAAAATCAATCAATCATCAATTATATATTCTTGCTGTCACTGTAACTAGAAACTTTTTTGTTTTTATGACAAACCAGGGTTAAATTTTTCTTTATCAATTAAGTGGTAACACAATTGACTAGGTTGCTGCTGCGGCAGAGGACTTGGTATAATGGACTCAGAGGCTGCACCTGGGAGCACCTGGGTGCCCAGCAGGGGAAATTCTTAGGTTAGGGAGCCCCTGGCTCACTTCCTCACTCACTGTCGAAGTGAAAATTAGCCTTGACCTATTTCCTGTCCCTCTCTGTGGCTCTTGAGTGGGGCGGGGGCACCCTCAATCTGCAGTATGCTCAGAGGTCAGTGAGTGATCAGCCTTGGCTGTTGCCCATTGAACTTGTGGGCTACTAGAAGAATGTCCCAGGGCTGTGTGTAACCCCTTGTTTTGTTAGTTCCAGACCCCCTGAGCCTCAGAAAGCCCCTTCCAGACTGTATCAGGATACCAGAGGAAGTTATGAGAGTGACCCTGAGGAGGAGGAGCAGTACCGCCAACAGCTGGCAGAACACTCAAAGCGTGGATACTATGGCCAGGCTGCCCGGTACCGGGACACAGAATTGTAGAAGTTCAAGCATGGATTCTGCTAGGCCTTCCTGCTGCCATACCGGGTGGACACTCCCGTGAGGCCTGTGGGATGCTCCTTCTGCCATTAAAATGCACTATGGAGGAGTGGTGGAACCTGAGCTTGTGCATTCACTTGGGGAACCCAGGTCCCAGGCAGTGCAAATTAAGAACTGAGGATTCAGTGGGACTGGGGTAGAAGAGTTTATTATGGCTTTGTGCTCAGAGTTGGAAGACACAGTACAGTCTAGGACTGTTACTTGCTTCAGTGGACCAAAATCTGTATTCATTCTGTTGGTATATTTTTAATATGTACATTAAGAAGCAATAACTTTTTCCTTGTTTGTAGCTGCCATCAAGGTCAGCTTCAGTGTGAGGCAGAATGTGAAAAAAAATTGAAATGCAATGTTCAGCTCAAACTAAATTCAAAGAAGTATTTTATTACAAAGTGCCTTTGATGAGAAGTGTCTTAAAATTTTGTTCCTTTTGAGCTTTATGCAAAGCCATAATGGACTAAAACTTTGGGTCTTGACTACATTTTTATAGCTGTGATTTTTCCCTGCACTGTCATCTTTTCAAGGTGTTTGTCTTTGTAATATTTTCCATCAATTCTCACTGTACATATAATAGCTATGGTTGGTAGTTTGACTGTTAGGACTGCACAGCTTGAAGACCAAGGAGTTGGTATGGAAATGTATTTGTTTGAAACCGTGTAATCCAGGAAAGCAGATACTTGAGAAGAACATTGTATTTCCACAAGTGTATGTATTGATGGACATCAGTTTTATAATTTAATAAAAAGGAGTACACTCTATCAGTAATCTGCTTTGGTGATTCCTGCTCTGTCCTTTTCTGGCCGGTTGGTTGTTTTCTTTTCCTCCTTCGCTGGAGTTTGAGTCCACAGGCTCGAGATGAAATAGCTGAGCAGGTAAGTGTTTTGCCAGAGCTGTCTTCTAGCTTTCAGCTTTTATCTCAATTACTGATCAGAGAGTTGAGAATTCGACATTGGTAACTGGAGGCACATATGAAAAAATAAAACCTTCTTTGAATCCTATCCCTTGGATTTTTTTTTTTTTTTTTTTTTTTGCATTTCCTCCAGTTACGTATTTGAGGATGTCTGTGGTACTTGAGAGTGTACTGTATTTGCACTTTTCTTCTACTTTTTTTTTTGAGACAGGGTCTCACTCTGTGGTCCAGGCTGGTCCTGAACTCACTTCAGAGCCCAGGCTGTCCTTGGACTCACGGCAATCCTCCTGTCTCAGCCTCCCGAGTGCTGGATTATAGGCATGCACCACCACGCCCAGCTTATGTGGTGCTGGGGAATTGAACTAGGGTACTTAGCACTTGCTAGGCCAGCGCTTTAACCGCTGAGCCATTCCTCCAGCCCTCTTCTACTTTTTTATTTAATTTTTTTTCAAAAACACTTCTTCTGTCAGTTAGAACACCATTTGTGTATCATCACTGATGCCTTCAGAATAAAACATCCTATGGCAGTTGTTAAGTGAGTGCACTGTTTCCCCAATTGTTTGTTTAGATCCCATTTTCTCTCTCTTATATGAAACGAACTTCTCTATATGTTATACAAATATTAGTGATCAGCAATTTAGTCCCTTTATGCCAATAAAGTCTCAGGCATGGAATTAATGAGTGAAAGCATAACAACATTTTTAAGCTTCCTGATACTTGTTGCCAAATTGTTTTCTAGAAGCAGTTTCTGTTCTTGCTCTTGAAAGACCTAAATAGATTTACATTTTTAAAAAGACAATTTTAGAAACTTAGGCTTATATTTTTGAATCAAAAATAGATGTAATTTGGAAAAGAGAAGCGCTTTGGCTAATTAAGCACCTTCGGCAGTATAAATGACCACAGAGGTGTTAGGCTTGTATTTGAGTGTATAGAGATTCCGCTTACTCCTGACTGAGTGATAATAACAACATGCCCAAGGTGTGTCACTGTCGACATGAATGCTGTGGTTCCTCAGCCTTTTGGTGCTATGTCTTGCATTTCTGAGCAGTCCTCAAGACGCTGACTAAAAGTTGCATATCCCACAAATAAAAACCTGGGAATAGAAGAAAATGCAAACTGGTTAGATAAATGGAGCTCGAATGTGCTTTGGTTCTTTAAATACAGGATGGAGCCCTTTCTCCAAATGCACTGTCCAACCCGAGCCGGGCTGTTCTCTGGCTGCAGCAGTTTTGTGATGCATTAAATGGTTCAGACAAGCAGAGTCTCTGTGCCCTTGAATGCCAAACCGTCAGTGTCATCCCCACCCCTTTGTGTTCCCATGCTGCTTGTTTTTTGGGAGGGTTCAAAGCTGCCTACAATGTATTAGAGCAAATGAAAAAAAGTGATAGTGGTCAAATAAGGAAAGAGGAGAGAAGAATTATCAGACTAGGGAAGAGATCTGTGAGTGAGGGCAGTCCTCTGTGCGCTGTCCCGGCTCCATGGCTCTCCATGGTTCTGGTGTGGAGCACAGGATTGGACTGGGCACGTGATTTGATTCAGTGTCCATAGGGGTATGGTGATGGGGGATTGTTCAGGAATTTTCTCCCATTTTCCTTCTGTGGCAGCTGCTTATTTGGAAGGCTGGTTTGGGAAGTCTGTTTCTTACTGTGTTCTTTTATGTAGGATAGTAGGACAATTTTAAGAGCTGCTCAGTAAAAGTTGGGGACAAGGGACCAGAACCGGCAGTGCAGAAGCACCACTCTTCAGTCTGGCTTTATCCAGAGAGCCCTTCTGTAGTGTATAGGGCCATCGGCTCCACAATGTGAATGTCAGATGGATGGTGTGCCAAGGTAAATAAATGTTACTTATCTTTCAGCAAAAACCATTTTAGTGTGGGCTGGGGAAGGGGCCCTTTACGTTCACACACAAAGCAAATTGTATAGCAGAATAGAAATACACGGCACAAGTTTGTAGGAACGTAACAGAAGAGTTAAGTGAAGTTTTGCACGCACTCTTAGCAGATCTCTGAGCCACATCCTCTTTGCCTTCCAGGTGGCAGTCATTCTCCACAGCAAGCATGTACAGCCTCCTCTGCCAATGACAAGTCCCATTCTAATGAAGGAGTTAGAGATAAATATATGTAATTTTTCAGATGTACAAAGCAGCTTAGCAACCAAAGCCTCAGTCATGGTTGAAGATACGGTAAGCCAAGCATGGGTTGTCCAGGGTGCTTCTCAAGTCTAGAAAGGGACTTGCACACATTGGACCTGGTTGGACTTCCGTAGAATCAGTGATGGGAGAGTGAAGGGGGCCCATTCTAAAGAGATGTCAGTGGCACAGTCTGTCCGGTTGCAAAATAATTGGTCAGGGTATGTAAGAAAAAGAAGGAAAATGAGCTATCATTGTTGTCTTGCAGATGACCCACCAGGGGCAGCTGAGGCGTGTTAGAGTGCCATCTGTCATGCCCTGGTCTCTTACCTAGATGAAATGAACCTTCAGTCTCACAGTTTTCCTAGTAGGTATTCATTTAACCTATCCTTTCTGTTCAGTGCCTTCCATTTTCCGTCTATGTTCTGAGGTCTCAGCCACTTCCCACCCTGAGAGAGTTCCCAGAGTGAAACCTAGACTTTTCCTGAGGACCTGGGCTGCCTTCTCACAGGAAGAGCAAGAAGAAAACAGATACCCAAAAGGCACATGGCTTTGTTGAGAAAGAAGAGGACCTAACTTAGATCACAAGTAGATGGGAGGCAGGCTGGTGAGGGTTGACGGGAGCCTTCCATGATCCTGACCATCACCCAGATCTTAACTGCATCAGCCTCCTCCTATGGCAAGAGGGCACTTCGCATATGATGTGCTTTTGTCTCCGTATCTCCAAATACAATAGCTATGTCTGTTGAAAACCTTGGACCAGAACACTTAGGGTCTTCCTTAAGGCCTGTGTGGTTTAATAGTTCTGGAAGAATCATTGGAGTCCAAGGTGCCCACAGACAGGAAGAAGTGGGCAACTGGGCTGTGCATGTACCAATTTCCTCAAGACCAAAGAATTGGGGCTGTGGGCTATTTATTTATTTAGTACAGTATCTTAACACAGGCTGGCGGAAACAGAAGACTGAGGGGGAAGATCCCTACAGAGAGTAGAGAGCAAAAAGCTTCATTCTTGTATTAGCTAAGATTCTCCAGAGAAACAGGACAAATGGGTTGTAATACATAAAGAGAGGTTTATTTTAAAGCATAATGTACGTGATTGTGTAACTTTGGTATGCCCACAATCTGCAAGTAGACCAGGAAGCTGGCTGGAGACCCAGAGGTGTCCATTTTTTGAGTGTCTAAAGGCCATCTACTGGTGGAATTCCTGCTAGCTAAGTGTAGGTCTGAATTTTGAGACTAGACCTTTCTCTGAATATTGTTAGAACAAAAGTGGCAGAGCTGGAGTTGGGCTGGAACTTCCCACCCCACCTTCCCTAAATTTAGGATGCCAAGCTCAATTCTCCACTTTAGTTACCTGTTACCTGCCCTTTCCTTCCTTGCTGTTCAAAAATAATTCCACTGGGACCACAGAACATAAAAAAGACTCCATCACAGGATCTGTGGCAAGTAAAAATAATGACTACATTTAACAAATACTGTTCACCCTCATTAAGAACCTAAGACGAGGGAATGACAGCGAGACAATTTGGGTTCAGAGTGCTTTCCAAATGAGTGCAGCTTTGACTCACAATGAAGCATGTGATTCTCTGGGAAAATCTAGTGTGTAAATGGATCAAGCTTTAATTGTTAATTTTAAGATACCAATGTAATATTTTACAGTAGTAAATGTACTAGCATTTTATTACCTAAAAATGGGATGGTGGGCTACAACATTAAGGTCACAAATGCAGTCCCTACTCCAATTCCAATATTATCTCCTCCCCCAAAGCCGAGTCTCATGTAGTCCCTGTGCCCCTGGGACAGCCCATAGAAGTTGTGAGTTCAGATTCTAGAGTCAAAGGGATTCACATTAAAGTCCCAGCTCTTTAGTTGCTAGTGGAAAAACCTTGCGCAGGGTACTCAAATGTTTTAAAACTTGGTTTTTCTCACTCTTGAAAACTGTATCTGGCACTATGTCATAAGGGGTTTTGTGGCACTGTGTAGTACTAAGGTATACATAGAAATGTTTGCAGTAGTAGCTGGCCTGAAATAGATGTCCAGTGATAGTAGCTAGTATTATTATTTGTCATTGTGGTTTTACCATACCAATTTAGAAACTAGGGTGGTGTCTTTGATTTTGTTGCTTTTTCTCCAAATGATGACCTACTTTGTCTACTTAATAACTATTTTTAATTTGTCCCTCTGTCCCTTTTCCCACAGCCACTACCCTACTTCAGGTGGTTGTAAAGTTTCTAATCCTCAACCCAGGTAGCAGGCGGAATCATCTCTAACACAGATCTGAGGATGTCCCCTTTTGGCTTAAGAGTGATGGCATTCCCTGTTCTAGAGCTAAGTTTCAGGTTTTTTTTTTTTTTTTTTTTTTTTACCATGGCATTAAGGTTTCCTGCTGTGTCTCCCTTTAGTAGATTGTACGATTGACTCCAATTCTTCATCCCTCTTTGCCCACCCCCTGTGTCTGACAATTTGTGCCTCTGCTACGTGACTTTACGGTTCCAACCAGTGAAGGGACAGAATATGCTCTCTGACCCCTTTGCCTTTGGGCTGGCCCTATGTGTTAGTTTTCCATTCTTACAACAAATCTGGGATATCATTTTAAAAGAGGAAAGGATTATTTAGGCTCATGACTTAGAAGGTTTCGGTTCAGGATCAGCTGGCCCTGTTGCTTTCGGGCAGAGGTGAGGCAGCATGTTGAGATGGAAGCACAAGACAGTGCAAACCTTCTCACCTTGTGGCCGTGGAGCAGAACAGAGTGAGGAGACAGGGGTCCCATAATGCCCATTGAGGGCAAGTATCCAAGGGCCTAAATACCTCCTCCAGGCCCCATCTTCTTCAAGTTCTCCCTCCTCCCAGTAGCTCCTCCCTGGGGACTAGGCCTTTGGTACGTGGGCCTGTAGGACACCTTTCAAATCGAAGCTGTAACTCCTAGTGACTTGCTGTCTTACACTTCTGCCATCCTGGGAGAGAGAGCTTCCAGGTGAGGCTGCAGTGCCAGGGCAGGATGCGAGGGGAGTGGAGCGGAGTCCGGCCCAGACCGGGCCACCCACAGGTGTGTGAGAAATTAGTAAGAGTCATTTCAAGCCTCTGTGGTCTGCGGTAGTTTGTTATAAAACAATAGGCTCCAAGATCCCCTAAGTCCTTTTCCAGTAGCGTTCTCCTGCAGTTCCTCTATATGTGCCAGTTACAGGAGAGCCCTTGACCTGAACAGTCCTGGAATTCTCTCTTCTTTCTGCTAGAAATACCATCCCCATTTTTCAAAGCCCCTCTCATCCTTCCAGGCCCAGATAGTATCCCATGTTCAGTCATGCCTGCTCGGATTTCCCCAGTTCATCACTGACTTTTTGAGTAACCCCCACAGACTGTCACCTGCATCCTCAGTATTCTGGTTCTTGATGGTCACTTGTGCTTCTGCACATTTCTACCTTTCATTAAGGAGAGGGAGTACCTGAGTTCACCTTCGTTTCCTCCTCAGTGCCTCACACTTATTTCATAAGTGCTTACTGGAAAAATGGAGTGAACGAATAAAAGGAAATATTTTAAATACAATGTCTTTTATCACAGAAGACAAGAAATAGCATAATGACATAGTGACATCATGCACTATTTGAATTTCACCACTGATACTACCAATGTAAACTCAAAAATATGAGCAAAGCCAAGTGGAGAAAAGCTGCCATGAACTTAGTTTGACCAGGAAAGGGGGTTAATATTAAAGTAAAAATTTCAAAAATGAAGAATTATGATTCTCATAGAATTATAAAATGACCACATGTTAAAGATTTCTTTCAGCCCACTATTAATGAGCGAGCCAGTAGGATGTTAAGAGGTGTTCTTTAACATATGAGGATTTAGGTAATATGAGCAATTAAAGATTTTAGGATAAAAATTGAGAGTTATGGCACAGTGGTTAAAGTACTTGCCGAGTGAGCACAAGGTCCTGAGGTATGGTGGCACATGCCTACAATCCCAGCACTAGGGAGGCAGAGGCAGGAAGATTGCCATGAATCCAAGGCCAGCCTGGGCTCCAGAGTGAGTTCAGGACCAGCCTGGGCTATAGAGCAAGACCCTGCCTTAAAAAAAAATTGAGAGTGAAACACAAGATTAAGAGTAACTTTTTCCTGCAGTTCCTACATATGTGCTAGTTACAGGGGAGCCCTTGACCTGAACAGTCCTAGAATTCTCTTCTTTCTGCTAGAAATAGCATCCCCATTTTTCAAAGCCTTGTCCTAAAGAATGGTAAATTATTGATAGCTTTTGTGGATAGATTTTCCACTGGATAGAAATTATTTGCATCTGTGTCAGACAAAAATCTACATGTGTAATTTCAGTAAAGCTGGGAATGTTGATCAATACTTTTGGCACTAGTCAGTTGCTATGTGAGCCGTGCTTAATAATCTCACTGTTTTGTAGGTAATGACCTGTGCCACTAGGTAATTAATTAATTCCCTAAATTTAGACTATAGCAGGAAGGCATTTAAGTCTATTGAAAATAACACATTGAGTGCCTCTGTGCAGACAGACACAGGTGCTAAGTATTGAATCTAACTTTTTTCTACTTTCTAGAAGTTTACATTATAAATTCTTTTGTTTGCATAACTCTTTAGAGTTTATGATGTGATTTCTTGAGTTGATAACTTGTTTTGTTCTTTGCAGGAGTCCTGCCTGGTGCAAATGGGTGGTGAGTAATCCATAGCTTAGTTGTGTAACTTGCTCTGTGTGGACTCAAAACAAGAGTCTCCTGCTTCTGAGTCTAGTGTTCCTTTCTCCACCTAGAAGTCTATTCTAGAGTGTCCCTTTAAAACAGTTTGTTGATCAATTTGTATGATATTTTACTTAATTTTTAAAAGCACTTTAGAACTGAATTTGCAAATTGGCAAAACCTATGGAAAATAATGTAGTTTATAAGCATGTATTATTTGGGCAACATGGGGCAATAGAAATTTTATTGTAAAATCAGATTTTTACGTACAAGTCCAGGTTTGGTGTTTTTCTTTAAATGGTAGATTTGGTAGTACTGGGCATGTGTTTTTGCATGAGAATCATAGGCTGGAGCTTGTTGGCTGCTGCTCCGTACTGACTGACTCACTCAGCCTCACTTGTTACCTTCTGTGTGTGCCAAAGAGCAGTGACTTGGCAGCCTTTGGTCCCCTGCTGCCTGCTTCTTCTACCCTCCTCAGCTGTACACTTTCATTGTGGGGAAGGGCAGCCAGCATTCTGAAACCATGCAGAATCAAATCCTGCAGGTGCTTGGCAAGGTTCACAGCCTACTCTGCAGAATGGTGGGAACTTCCACCTGGTTCCTAAGGGACCATAGTGGTTTGGATCTGGAATGTCCCTTCAAAGTCTCATGTGTTTGGATATGATGGTTTGTCTGTAAAATGCTGTGCTGTTGGGAGATTGGGGCTTGGCTGGAGGGGTGGATTATAGGCATGTGGATTAGATTTCAAGCATGTAGATTAGATTACAAGCATGTGGGTTGTATTTTAGGCATGTGGTAGATTAGAACCACATCTGAAAGGGAGTAGAACACTGAGGCTGGACCCAAAAGAGTTGGATCGGTGGGACAGGAAGTATATGTATATGCTACCTTCTTCTGAAAGTGGACTTGACAAGACTTGGCTTCCTGTTTGCAGTGTCATGAAGGGGCTGTCTCCACTCTGCCTCTGCCACATGCTTCCATTGACACAGAAGGATCACAAGTTAAAGCCCAGCCTGGGCCACTTAGCAAAACCTTGTTGCAAAATTAAACGTAAAAATAATCTGGGGATGTAGATCAGTATGCAGACCTGGGTTTGAGCCCCAGCATTACACACACATACCTCCCACCACACACACACACACACACACACACACACACACACACACACACACACAAAAAGAACCCTTCCCCTCCCATCACTATGTGTTGGCTTTGTTTCTTCTCTGACAGTGCCGAGGAAGTGGATATCCTTCAGAAGGGGGCAAATGAGCCAAGTCCAGTGGTAGAGAATGCTGACACCCAGCAAACTGCCTTGTTTGAATCTCTCTGAAAACTGCTGTTGATAAGATGTTGGCCTGATGCTATATCTTTGTTATGTCTCAGTTTCCCTGTCTATAAATTAAGTATAAAAATAGTACCTGTCTGAAAGTGTTATTTGTTGTAATACAGTACTGCACACGCAAGTTAACCATTAACCATTTAAAATATAATTCAGTAGCATTTAGTACATATACAATGTTACTCAACTGTTCTCCCTATCTGAACTAGGTAGAGATTTCCCTTAAATTTCATTACCACAAAAGGAAACTCTGCCAATTAAGCAGTCCCTCCCAGGATTCCTTTCCCTAGTCCTTGGCAACCACCGATCTACCTTCTGTCTCTGTAGATTTGCCTCTCTGGGTGTTCCACAGTCAAGGAAGCACACACTATGAACCTTTTAGCTTTTAGTCTGGCTTCATCCACTGAACATACTAGGCCCAAGATATTGCTACCTCTGAATCCTTCTAGCCAACATTGGGTTTTTGAGAATGAAGAGTGTTTTGTTTTTGTTTTAAACAAACAAGTTAATGGTCACATGTTCATTTAGGACAAATGAAGCCTTTGTTGGTATGTTTGAGTGCCAGACCTTTTTGGGTAAGTGGGAAACAGAGCTCTGCTCCTGGGTCGCTATGGCCACATACTGGCACAAGAGACAGGCAGATAGATAGTAGCTGGGGCTGCATCATCAATTATCCAGAGCTGTGTTTATGAAACTGGCTAGGAAATACCAGCAGTCACGAGCTAGAATGCTGGAGGTTAGCCTGAGAACTGTGTATAAACCAACTTCTTCTCATTATGAGGAGCCAGGCAGATGGTGAGCGTTGAGTTAATAGACCAGCAGGGTCAACGAACAATTCTTGGCACAAAAGAGAAGAGAAATTCCAGGGAATGTGGTCTATTCCCCCCCCCCCCCCCCCCCCCCAAACACGGAGAAGCCCTGTTTTTAACTCTTTACTGAGAATTGAATCCAGGGCCTGACACTTATTACACAAGCACACTTCTGTCTCTGAGCTACATCCCCAGCTCCCCAGTACTTTTTATTTTATACTGAGACAGAGTCTTGCTAAGTTGCCCAGATTGGTCTTAAACTTGAGATGTCTTGCCTCCCAAGTAGCTGGGATTGCAAATGTGTACCACCACACCCAGTGAGGTGATCCTATTGAAAGAATATTATCAACCTGAAAGACTAATCATAGGTCATTCCTATAATTGGTTACTAGGGCCATAGAAATGAACCAAAAGAAGTTCCTGGGGTTCTTTGTGTTGTCAGGAGCAAATAACTGAATCCATACAAAGGGCTTGGACCAGTGCCTGGCATATAAACCTCAGTAGGGCTTAGTTAGCTGTTGTTATTACCAATGTTATCTGAATGCCTTGCTTGCTATTTTCTAATTATTAATTATAATAGCAGTGGTAAGATAGATACAAAGATAAAGATAGATATTGTCCTGTAGGAAATGTGGGGATCCTGTTGGTTGCTGTGGAGATCTATTTCAGTTATGCAATCGGGAAATGAGAAAATAACTTCAGGTGAGTTCGAGGATCCACAGGGTTACCATGATACAGACCTACCTGAAACCTATTAGGTATCTGATCTTCCTAGTCCTCTCTAAATGGGGGGAATAGTGGGGCACTTTGAATTTCCAGAAAGTAGTGTTAATTCAATGCTAGTGACCAGGGTCTGGTTATTTTATTTCTCTTTGTCCAACCCACAGTCACTTGATAAATATCCATAGGTCTCTTGGAGGAAGAGTGGAGGTGAAACATAAAGTGATGAAAAAATTCTTTCCTCCAGGGTCCCATTTCTCCCTCCTTTGAGGAGCCCTGTGTCTATGAACTGACTTGTGTCTATAAATTCACAAAATGTGAATTTTGGGTATTCAAGTCAAGCTTCCCTTAGCCAAATCTAGAGTGATTTTGACTTATATGAATCAAATGAGATATTGAACAGCTAACCATTTATATCAGTTCTAAGGATGGTTTGATCAGCCAGCTCATGTCAAGATATCCACATGCCCAACTGCTGCTTACAGTCTACTTTACTGCCTGACACTATGACCATGACCACCACATCCCTGCCATCATGTACAGCCACTTGGTCCCTATTTTTCCCCAGTATTCCATTCTTTTCTCCAGTGAAAAGCCCACTAACAAAAATGGGAGCAGAAATTACAGCTAGACTTTAAATTTTTAAATGAATATTTGAAAGCTCAGAACTAGATTTCTGGGTATTAATAATATAATCTGTTCCATAAATTAAAAAGAAACAAAGATCCTGCCTCAAATCTACCATGGTTGGAATAGTGATGTCCCTATCAACATTAATATTGAACTGTAATCCCTTTTGTGAGGCACTAAGGTACTTTTTCATTGCTGTGACAAAATGGCCCACATGCACAAATAGGTAAGGAAAAGTTTATTTCAGTTCACAGTTTGAGAAGGTCACAGCTAATTCATGGACAGCTGGTAATGGTGGAAGCCCATGGCAGAGATGGAGATGAAGGCAGCAATTCACAGCAATGTGAACAGGAAGCCAAGACCCAGAAGCAAGGGAGGAAGTAGCATATACACTTTTAGGTCCTGTCAGTGATCCAACCCTTCTGGGTTTAGCCTCAGTG
The DNA here is from genome assembly GCA_004027205.1 of Ctenodactylus gundi. Lineage (NCBI taxonomy): Eukaryota > Metazoa > Chordata > Mammalia > Rodentia > Ctenodactylidae > Ctenodactylus > Ctenodactylus gundi. Next base: position 46,923 of record PVKB01003263.1, on the reverse strand, counting down.
TTCTGAAACCCTTTCAGGTTTAAGTCCCTCATCTAACACATGTTTATAATCTATAATCTACCTTCTGTCTCTCTTCCACTACACACCTATAATCCACCACACACCCATAATTCACCCCTCCAGACCAGGCCCCCATCTCCTAATAGCACAAGGTTCCATACATAATCTGTGACATCCACATACATGAGACTTTTGGGGGACATTCCATATCCAAATCATAATAGGTACTGAGAGGTAGGTGATTAAGTCACGAAGGCTGTGCATTTGAATCCAAAAGTTTTCCTCTTTACTGCAGCAGAAGCTCCTCCTGAACTTCCCTTGGGAAATGTTCCCCTGCAGTTCTTAGCCAGCCCACTGGTGAAGGAATTGACTTGGAATTTGGAATTTTGGAATTCATTTGGGAATTTACACGTAACTTAAGCCAGCCTGATTAGAGTGCAGTTTGAGTCTTTTTCTGAGGCACGGAGGCAAGATACTCTCTGCCAAGGAATAATCCACTCGTCAATTAATGGGATAATAGGTTCTCTAGAGAATGGTCTGTTCTAACAGCTAGTTTTGTTCTTTTTCTTGTGTGCAGCCCTCTTTGCCATGTGATGCCCTGTGTTGTCCTCGGGACTCCGCAGTATCCATGAGCAAAAAGATCCTCACCAGGTGCAGCCTCATCTTTCTCTTCACAGCCTCCAGAACTATGTGTGGAATAAACCCTTATTCTTTATAAATTACAAAGTCTTTGGTATTCCCTTACAAAGCAGAGAACCGACTAAATTGAAATTAATAAGGACAATGGAAAACCCAAGAGACAAATAGAGAAAGGATAAAATCTCATAGAAGTAAACAAAAGTCAGTGAATACTTAAAAAAGATTCTACCCCATGAATAAAGAGATGGAAATAAAGCCAGATAATGTTTTTCATCTGTGGAGAAAGAACTGTAGAGTTTTATGTTTTGCAGTTGGAAGTATAAATTTATACAAATTTTCTGCTGGACAGCATAGCAGTATACATCCATATCCTTCAACATGTTTACTTTTGATCAACAGTTCCATTTTAGGAATTATCCTAACTAAAGGATGGAAAAATGTAGAAAGCTACTTCAGAGAAAAATTTAGAAACAGCTGAAATGTTCAAAAATAGGGATTTGTTTTAAATAAATTATAGGAGATCAATGAAATATTCATTTTCATTCAAGAAGCACCTACTTTGTACTAGATGCAGGTGTAAAATCCAGAACTGCAGATTTTCTCTGTATTTTATTTTATTTATTTATTTATTTTATTTTTTTTGAGACAGAGACTCGGTATCCCAGGCAGGCCCTGAACTCACTGCATACCCCAGATTAGCCTGGCAATCAAGGCCATCCTCTTGCCTCAATCTCCTGAGTGCTGGGATTACAGGCATGTGCCATCATGCCCGGCATTATGTAGTGCTGGGGAATTGAACTCAGGACCTTGAGTTTTCAAGGCAAGTGCTTTAACCACTGTGCCATTCATCCAGCCCCTCTTTATTATTTTTTTTTAGTGAACCTTTCAGTTTAGAGACTGGATACTGAATAAGTTGATGAAGAAATTTTCACAGATTGGATCATACAGTGTGATGGGGAAAATGAAAAGTGTGATGTGAGAAAGGGTGGCTTGGGATGGGACTACTTTAGATTAAGTAGGTCAGAAAAACCTGATCTAGGAGGTGACATTTAAATAGAAGTGGCAAGAAGGACATGAAGTCACCAGAGAAGTAGGCCTGTGTTTCTTGACATGGAAAGATATCACAAAACACTTACTCTTTGCCAAAACCTTGTGTGTGTGGGTGTGGAGGGGAGAAGGTTGGTAGCGTCTGCCAGGAACAGGTCTAAGGAACTGCTGTTGTTTAGAATGCTTCTCCAGCTGCTGGTAACTGAAAATCCAACTGAAAACTGATTTAATACGGTATTGATGTTGAAATGGAAAAGGTAGGGCTTCCTGGGGCTCAGTAATGTCCTGGAGAAGTTGGTTTCTTTTTTTCTCTGTCTCATGCATTCAATGGAATTGTTTCAGCTCTCCTGATCCCAAGATACTGCTAGGAGTTCTGGAGCCTTGTTTCCTCATTCTGTCTAGTAGGGAGCAGAGAGTATCTTGCCTCCGTGCCTCAGAAAAAGACTCAAACTGCACTCTAATCGGGCTGGCTTAAGTTACGTGTAAATTCCCAAATGAATTCCAAAATTCCAAATTCCAAGTCAATTCCTTCACCAGTGGGCTGGCTAAGAACTGCAGGGGAACATTTCCCAAGGGAAGTTCAGGAGGAGCTTCTGCTGCAGTAAAGAGGAAAACTTTTGGATTCAAATGCCAGTAGGTGAGGCTGAAATAGAGTCCATATCTCTGAGCTTTCTTTTTTATACCTTGCTGTATGCTGAATGATTAGCAGGGAGCATATAGTAACTGTATCACTACATGAAAACATAGCTACTTCTGCTTTTTAGGACTAGCAGAATGAAGAATGTGCAGCAAATGGATGTGGGCATGCGTCCTTGGGTTTGAACTCTTCTCTACACCGCATGGTCCTTGCAACAGAACTGGCTATTGTGGCCTTTTCTCTCAGTAAAAAGGACAGCCCTGTACAGGCCTCAGGGGTCCTCAGGACGCAGAATCTCCCTGCTACTTGTCCTGTCTCACTAGCAATCTACCAGCACCCGTCAGCTTCTCTTCCCCACTTCAAATGTTCTATTTTGGGCCACTGTAATTATTCGTCCAGTGGAGAGTTCTCTTCCGTGACAACTGAGATACCTCGTGCTAAGAATAGGATCTGCCTGATGGAGGAAAGCAGCAGCCACTGGCTAGGAAGGACTTTACTCTGCCAGTGCTTTTTTCAAAGACTTAAGACTCAGGTTTATTCTTTGCTGCTCAGTTGGCCATCAGTCTATGCTTTTGCTGTTTCACAAATGCCTGTGAACTCTGGTCAGCCACATAATCACACATGTAAGACGGGCTGGAGAAGCTTATTAGGGTGGAGGGGAATGTTCCTTCTTAGCAGGCTTCCAGCTGGAAGTCCTGGGGCTAAGTTTGTCAGACAGTTCCCCAATTCCCTATTGTACACATGGGATCCTTGCATCAGAGACACTTTGATTTGAGGCCAAAGGATATTTTTGCGCTTTCCAGGAGCTTCTGAGGGAAAGTCATAAAACCCTGACTGCTTTGCACGGCAAACATTGTGGCAAAATGGAAAAGGATTTGGAACTGTGGCATCACTGCCTTACTTTGTAGTTTGAGCAGTTTAAGCTTTCCAAGCCTCATCTTTCTCATCTATAAAATGGGGTGGACAGAGGGTATGGGTCAGAAGTACAGCCCAATTCTAACATGTATCAGGCTCTGGGTTTGATTCGCAGTGTTGCCAGAAAAAGCGGGGATTAATAAAGCTTGCTTCAGTGTTGTGATGATTAAGGAGTGTTTCAGAATGCCTGGCACAATAAGTGCTTGACGACTATTATATAGTATTTGCTTGCAAGGGGAAGTTCTGTGTTCAAGAGGTTCCATAGAACTAAATGTAGAATTGCAACCTGGTACTGTTCTTTTTCTGTTCCTGAGTCTCATTCTTCTCCCTCCCTCACAGTGGTCCCTGAGATTACCTTGCTGTAGACTTCCCCATGTATAGATCCTTGTCTTGGCCTCGGCTTCTGGGAACTCATGGTGAGGTGGCCACGAATTAAAAAACAGCAGAGCATTTTGAAGCTGTTTGTCATCACACATAAAACTAGCATCATTTGGTCACTTGAAAGGCTATGACCACACCAGTGTTCGTCATGATTGTAATCATTTAGGATTTTGGAAGAGGGGTAGTTCTAATCATGCCACTTCTATGGGGATATTCAGCTCATTTACCTCTAAAAATCTTTATATAAGCTGGAGATAATATTGCCCAGGGGCATAGACTGATTCAAACCCTTATGCTCTAAATGCCTTCTCTCCCTCTCTTTTTACAGGAGCAGTACAGGAGTTCCAGCAAACACAACATCAGGTATAGACATAGTCAGTGTTAAGCATGCTATATTTTATCCATTCTACAGGAAATTCTAAGTCTTCTTATGCTTCTATATATCCCCGCTCATTTTCTATCTTTGTTTCCCTTATGGCCAAGATAATGACCCCACAGCCATTCCCATGGTTACACTGTAACACCCCCACGTGGCTGTAGTGTTGTGGTGGGGATAGGCTCCACAGATGCTGAGGCGATGAAGAGACCTTAGAAGGATCACAGGATTTTTTATGCTTAGCTTGCCTTTCTAGTCACTGCAGCTGTCTAACAAATTACCCCAAGGTTGAGTGGTAAAAATAGCTGGTCAGTAATATGGACCTGGTAGAGCAGGGCTAGATTATCTCTGCTCCACAGCCTTTTCTTGGGCTTCAGCTGGAAGACTCAAGGGCCAGGGCACCGGAATCCTCATCTAGTGTGCTCACTTGGGTCGGGATTGATGTTGGTTCTCGGTTGGGCTCTCAGCTCTTTCCACATGGAGCTCTCATGTGGGTTTCTCTGTGATTATTGTTCTGGGTTTTCTGACAGTGTGAAAGCAAGATTCTGAGGACCAGTTATCCAAGAGAGGGAGGCAGAAGGAAACTCTCCCTTTCTGTGATCTGATATCACAAGTCATACATCACTGTTTCTACGACCTTCTAGTCTTTGAAGTGGTCAGAGGTCCCACGTAGCTTCAAGGGGAGAGTTAGTGAATTCTGCCACCTGATGGCAAGGTACTAGATGGCTGGTAAGTCTATAAATATTGCTGTAACCATTTTTTAAAAATACAACCTGCCAGATTTGCGTATAGGTTCTTAAGGGAATATACCATGACACTTCCAAAACTCTGGCCAATTGTTTTTGTTTTCATGTAATGCTGGTGATCAAACCCAGACCGCATGCTTTACCATTGAGCTATACCCCCACCTTGGATAATTATCTTTTGAAGGAGTAAAAAGGTGATGGTGTTGGGAAGGATCCTGGCTGACTCTATTGCAGCAAACAGGTATAGATGTCTGGCTTTGTATTCTGCATGACCTCCTGGAGAAAGACCAAGGAAGAAAAAGACCAAAGGAAGGCTTCTACCTAAAAAAAAAAAAAAAAAAAAGGTAAAAAGGTAGCCAATAGGTTGAAGCACTTTGTCGCAAGACAGAGTCCTTAAACTGAAACTGAATCTTCCAACAAACATGGAGAACAAGGCTCTGTGGAGGTGGGAACCAAGTTTGCCTTACCCTAGGAGCTGTTTAGAAAGCCTTGTAGATCCGCAACCTGCAACATACGGGAACAAGTGGACTTGACTTGATAAATATCTGAGAATCGTGTTGTGTATCTTGCTTGACCCATATTGGTTATATTCTGAGTGTCAAGTGAGAGCTTATGTTGTCAACACATTAACGTTCCAGTAGTGACACAAAATTTAAGACTTCTGGGGAGCTTTATGAAGAGGACTTGCAGGTACTATTTTTTCTTTTAAATCCCGGTCTTCATTCAGTCTATTTCCTCAGGAAAGACCTTGAAAGAAAATTGTAGATACCTCCATTCAAAATGTGTCTGCTGAGAGGAAAGCGTTTTCATTGCACAGATTTATGTACATTTATTAAATACTTTGGGGGTACCAGATGCTGGACAGGGGTAAGATTGTATCTTCCTGACCCCATATCCCTGTTTGATGGAGAAAATACTAAAGCGAGAGAGAGAGATCCAGAAACAAGCAGGGCTAGGGAGAAATGACATACAGAAAATGGAGCAGAAAGTGAAGTTGAAACTGAAGCTCCTCCCTTCCTCTCTCTTCAACTTCTGGCTTTCCCTTAACAAACTTCATACAGATTTTAGCATCCCAGGCCTAAAAGTAGACCAGAGTGGTAGGGCAGGGTGGGGCTGCTTCTCTTCTCAGGCTTTGCTAACTCAGCGAACACACTCCCCTCTGTTCTGCCACAGAAGCCCAAGGGGCTGGTGATCAGACTGCGCAGGGGAGTAGAGCCTCCACCTGCTCAGGATGCTCGGAACATTCCTCAGGTGTTTTCCTAGCCATTTTCTCTGCTCAGCCTCTTGTCTCTCCTTGGATCAAACCTTGCTCTTTTGTGCCTTGGCCAGGGCTGAATGTCCTTCCTACATAGCAGGTGTATGCCTGCAGGCACTCTGCACTCAGGAACTCTGAGGTTTGGCAGGGAACTGTGGGAAAGGGTGAGGAGGCCTCAGGCTAAGAACATTCCTGGGGTAGGGATCAGATCATCAATGCTGGGCTCATAGAGTCTCTGTAAATCAAGTTGCAAGATCTTTTCACTGTCCTGGTAAGCTAGCAAATAGCAGCTTACTCAGTAGCCCAGACTTATCACTGATTCCTCTGAGTTCTCTAAACTTAAAGGACCTTAGAATCCCCCAGACTCCCAGCTCCAATACATAATGTCCTTTGAAATTCAGCTCAGTTCACTAGTGCTGTTCTTTCTTGCTTAATATGCTCTGAAATACTACGTCCTCCAGAAAGCCTACTAGGGGCCAGACTCCAGCTATGCCTCTTCCTAACTGATTATTTATTACATTGTTACAAATGCTAATTATTGCCCCTTGGATGACCATTATCCTCCAGGGACTGTGATTTTTCCTTCTTCCCTTGTGACTTCAGCATTGAGCCTAGGGAAGGTGCTCAATAAAGAGGTGTTACATTCATCACGGGAAAAGATATAGGAATCCATTTTCTTCCCTGTTGACTTTTCAGGACACAAGAGGATGTGGAGCAAAGCTGCAGAACTTCCCTAGGGAAGGACACCCCGACTAGGATACTTGGTTTCTCACACACTCATGCACTGATGTTGGGGCAGTGAGCAGTATATATTGTAGTGAGAGGCAGCTGAACTGAGGCAGTCTTCCAGGTTTTAGCCATCAGGTTCTGAGAACAGGAAGAGGGTTATTATTAAATGATAGATAGCCATTCTGCATGTCCCTGTCAGGAATTTGGTCCGTAGCAAGGAAAGAACAATGAAGACTGGCCCTGAGTCCACTGAAGCAGGCTCAGGCGTTGTCACCTCAGTGTTGAATGCGGATTCCTAGATGTGCACACCTGAAGAAAATCATTTGTGGTCACTTTGCCATTACTTTAAAGAACTTAATTTTGATAGTTACCAAATTAAGTCCATGCTTATAGTTTTTAAAAAATCAGAATATTTTCACTAAAAACTTCTTAACAAAAGGAACAAACTACTATGCTTATCGTTGTTCCCCAGTTGTGCTCCCTGACCCATTTTCTTTCAAACTCATTTAGCTGAGGGTTTTTTCCCTGATTTTACCACCCTAGCTTCGAAATAGAATGGTAATATTGCTGTTTTTTGACACTGTCTAGTAACTTACTGTTTGTTATTGAAGACGCACCTCTCTTAAGCTCAGCCCTATATAAATCCCCTCCTACCATTCCCTCGGCAGTAATTTTATCAATGAAGATAAACTTCTGTTGCATGCAAAGGACTCAAAATAACGGTGATTTAAATAGAATTTTTTTCTCACTTACGTGAAAGAATTTGAGAATTAGGCTGATGTTGTGGATGCACAGGCATCTGGAAGATTTCCCCAGCTCTGGCTTCCATCTTTAAGGAGGAAAAAGGAAGTGGCTGCATGACCTAGGAGGTTGTGCTGGGTGAGGAGTACCTGACCGCAGGCACACTGTCAGTGAACGGTGGCTCTGCCTCTGACCTTTTCTCTGCAGTGCAGGATGATGGCGCAGTCGGTCTCTTTCTGGGCTGTCGTGAACCTTCAAGGCAGACAGGTAAAGCAATCAAAGTAAACCATGCGCCAATTCTTAACTAGTGCCTCGAGTCATTTCTACTCGTATTTTGTTATACAAAATGAGTCGTCTAACCAAGCCCAGCCGGAGTTGATGGAATGAGGAGTGATCATTTTTTCCTAGGGAGGGCCCGTGAATATTTGTTAACATTCATACCAGTTGGAACATGGGATATGGAGAAAAGAGAAGCTTATCTCTCAGCAAAATCAGCCTGTCTATGGAGGCTTCTTAGTGACCCTGCCTGGTATATGCCTACTTAAGTGTCATCGACAGAATTTGGCCTAATTGACTGCTGGAGAGGTTGGGACATGTAGTAACTTTAGCTTAATTCAGTCTATCTAAATAAAATTGGGATTCAAGTACTACAGAAGAAGAAGCAAATGCATGTTGGATAGGCACCAGTTTTATCTGCCAAAACTCTATCATGGTTTTAAAGTAAATCGGTGTGCACATTATGCAAAGCAGGCCATTTTATTGTTGACTCTAATAGCATTCATATTGCTTGTCTTTCTCCGTATTCATTTTTTATTGAAGTTAGTAATCACTTAGTTTTTTCACACTTTAATTTCTGTGTGTGTCCTAATTCTCCCATGAGTTTCTTATGTGCCTATCAACCATTTTTGCCCACATTCAAGCATTGTTCGTCTGAGTTTTCCTCTTAGAGATTTTCTCTCCCATGTTATTTGCTGCCCCTGGACTGCCTGCCTTCTAGACCTGGTACACAATTGCCACCGAACCCCACACAGGTGCCTCTTCCCGTACAACACGCCCATGGATTACCCTTTGCTACTCTCTCATGTTAATTCTCCTGGGTCTTTTACTCTTGGTTTGTCTCTCCATTTTTGGTTTACTTTTGTGAAACTGTCACCTTCTGGGAGCTTTCTGGGATAAAATGTGAGGCAGGTACATTACCGAAGACTTTGCCTGTCTCAGAATAATTTTGTTCTGTTCTGCCTTTACACTTTTAGTACAGCTGACTATAGAGTTAAGATTGAAAATACAGCTCCAAAGGTGCTTGGAGACCTGTGCCATTCTGGTTCCTGGCTCTTTGCATGTGAGCAGTTTAGTTTTTAGGATCTTGTTTTGCTCTTAGAAACCTTATGATGAATTTTATTTCCTTCACCCCTGTCACACCCTCCCCGGGACTGAACCCATGGTATACTGAGCTTTATCCCCATTTCTTATTTTTAAAGTTTTATTTTGAGATAGGGTCTCACTGAGTCATCTAGGCTGGCCTCTAACTTGTGATCCTCCTGCTTCAGCCTCCCAACTAGCTGGAATTACAGGCATGCACTGCCACCTCAAACTATGTCCAATGTTTTCACATTTCCCAAAGATGAGTGTTTGTGACGGTCTTTTCCATCATTACACCTGGGCACGCAGTGGGTCTTTCAAGCTGAAGACTTAGTTCTTAAAATTCCTGTGTTAATGTTCTTCTTTCTTTTTTCTCTACTTCTCTCTTTCTGGACTGTCTACTTATGAGATATTGGAATTTCTAAATTTGTTCTCTAATTTTTTTAAAATTTTATCTCTCATTATTTATTCCTCTTGTCTTTGTGGATTTTGGGGGCATGTTTTAAATTTTATCTTCTAACTTTTCAGTTCACTTTATTTATTTGGTGATACTGAGGATCAAGCCCCAGGCCTTCACACTGAGCTACATTACCAGCCCATTATTTTAGGTTTACAGGGTTTCAACAAGTTGCCCAAGCTGGCTTTGAACTTGTGATCCTCTTGCCTCTCCCAATCTCTCTCGGAGTGCTAGGATTATAGGCCTGTGCCACTGGACCTGGCAATATATATATTTTTTTAATTTCCAACCTTTCATTCTTAGTCTATTTCTTTAAAATGTTTTATTCAAATTTAATGATACTCTGCTATCATCTCTGACAATATTAGTAATAGTGACTAGTTTTGCTTTAATCTTTTCGGCTTCCTTTGCTGTCTCTGTTTCCTCCCAGGTCCTTGTCTCCTGTTGTTTCTATGACCTGTCTTGCTTGTTAGGGGCTTTCCTCACATCTCTGGGATCTGTGGCTACTTGTTTCTATTCAAGAATGGATCTCAGTGGAGCAAATGACAGAATCCATATCTAAGAGAAAGAATGATCTGAAGAAAAGTAAATGGAGCAAGAATGTAAATCGTTAGCAGAGCTGATATCACAGGTCTGCTGGGCTGTGTTCTAGAGGGGGCACAGTCATCAAGAGTTGGACTCCAATGGAATGGAGTAAGAAAAAATGTTTTATGTGAATGCGCTCCTAATTTTTATATTTAGCTCAACAATCAAAAAAGACTAACATGTAGGTTAGACGTACAGAAACTAAGATTAACAATGCTAGACTTCCACCAAATGTTACTAAAAGCAGATGTCCAGCTGGAAGAAGAGTTAATCTAAAAATGGAAGATAAAACACAGACATAAAAATTTGTTATTAAATATAAAAACTATCTGTTCTGAAAATTAGAAGGCATTTTATTTCTTTTTCAAAACAGCTTTGTTGAGGTCTAACTTACACACCACAGAACTCACTCACACTTCAATGTATTTTAGTAAATCGTAGAGCTATCACATGATCTAGCTTTAGGATTCTCCCATCACCCACAAAATTTGCCTCAACTAGTCCCTCCTCTTATTTTGAGCCACAAGCACTGATCTACTTATTGTGCTTTTTCTAGAAATTTTATATATATAGAAGCAGGCAATCTGTAGTCTTTCTTGTCAGACTTTCTTAGCCATAGCATTTTTGTCTCTGCCTTAACTACCTCATGCTTTCATTTACATTAAACATAATTTATACTGTGTGATTTAAATTCCTATTTTTTTGCATATAGATTTCTTTTAAAAATCATGCATGTTTACAATGCAGAGTAGTGGTGCTTTGGAATTGCCACATACATATATAACTTATCTTGATCATTTTTAATCCCCTTCCCCATCTTGAAGAATTTACTACCTAGTTTCCTATCATACTTTATTTTATTCATTTATTTATATTTTAGATTTCATTCAAAAGAGAAATACAATATTCCACTTTCCAGGTCTGGCTTATTCACTTGGTCTCAAGTTCTATGCATTTTCCTGCAAATGACATGATTTCATTCTTTTTAATAATGCATCATTCTAAAATATGCACACCACATTCTCTTTGTTAATTTATGCGTTGCTAGACATCTAACTGGTTTCCAAATCATAGCTTTTGTGAATTACACTGCTATAAACATGATATGCATATATCACTGTAGTTAGTACATTGTCTTTACATCTTTTGGGAATATACCTAGATGAGGAGTAGCTGGATCAAATGCTACTTCTATTTTTAGTTTTTTTGAGTTATGTCCATACCTATTTTCATAGTGATTGTACTAATTTACATTTCCAACAACGAAGTCGAAAGTTTCTTTACCCCCACATCCTCAGGACCATTTGTTGATGGGTTTTTTTTTGTGTGTGTGTTCTTGAAGATAGTTATTCTGACAAGGCTAAAATAAAATTTCAAAGTTGTTTTATTAGAATTTCCGTAATGACTAAATATGCTGAACATTTTTATATACTCATTGTCCATTTGTACTTCTTTTGAAAGGTGCCTTCAGCATATTTGCACAATTGTCGATTGAGTCCTTTGTTTTTAGAGTGTTATTTTATCTTCTAGGTATGAATCCTCTTACAGAGGCAGGAGTACATAGCAAACATTTCCTTCCACTCTTTAGGTTGTCTCTTCACTCTGTTGATTGTTACCTTTGCTGTACAGAAGCTTTTTAAATTTGACATAATTCCATTTGTTGATTCCTGATATCATGTTCTGTGCTAATGGAGTTCTATTCAGAAAGTCTGTGCCTATGCCTATGATTTTTGTTTCCCTTAATTATCTTTAGCAGTTTCGATATTTGTTTTTATATTTAGGTCTTTCATTGATTTTGATTTTATTTTAGTAAAGATGAAAGGTAGGAATTTAATTTCAGTCTTCTACCAGTAGAGATCCAGTTTTTGCAGGGCCACTTTTTGAGGAGGTTGGCTTTCCTCCAACATAGGTTCTCAGTGCCTTTGTCAAACACCAGATGGCTGTACACACTTGGGTTTTTTCTGTTCTGTCTGTCCCCTTGGTCTACATGTCCTTTTTTGTGCCAGGATCCTATTCCTTTTCTTTATAGCTTTGTAGTAAGAAGAAAACCTGTCATTGCTATGGCACACCAGCTTTGTTCTTTTTGTTCACAGTTGCTTTGACCATTAATCTTTACTGATTTCATATGAATTTTAGGATTTTTTTAGTTTTGTGAAGAATATTTTTGATATTTTAATATCAAAATACAGATAAGATTTTAATATAAGTTAGATTTAATTGTATTGACTCTGCATTACTCTTCTGGTAGTATGTATGCCTCTTTTCATGATATTGGTTCATTCAAGCCAAGAACAAGGGATATCTTTTCATTTTGTAATATCTCTCCATTTCTTATTTCAGAGTTCCATAGTTTCCTTTATGGAAGTATTTTTGCTTCCTGAGACTGGAGGAAAGGCAGAGCTGTTAGAGCACTTGCCTGTAAGGCTCTGAGTTTGATTCCTCAGTACCACATTAACTGTAATTCCATCACTCAGGAGGCTAAAGCAGGAGGATCTCTGTGAGTTCAAGGCCAGCCCTGGGATACATAATGAGTTTGGGACCAGCCTGGGCTGGAGAGTGAGACTCTGTCCACCCCCCCCCCCAAAAACCAAAAAACCAAAAAACAAAAAACAAAACAAAACAACAAACAAATTTACTTGCTCAGTTAGGTTGATTCCTTGGGATTTAATTTTTTATTTTTTGGAACTATTGTGAGTGGGATTGTTTTCTGATTTCTTTCTCAATGGTTCATTATTGGTGTATAGGAACACTGCTGATTTTTGAGTGTTGATTTTCTATCCTGTCACTTAGCTAAATTTGCCAGATCTCAAACTTTTCTGGTAGAGTTTTTTGGACCTTCTATATAAAGAATTATATCGTTTATACAGTGATAATTATAATTTGACTTCTCCTTTTCCTATATATATCTTTTTATTTCTTTATCTTGCTTCATTGCTCTGGTTGGAGTTCTGAGTACTGTATTAAATGGGAGTGGTAAGAAAGGACACCCTTTCTGATTCTTCATTTTAGAGGAAATACTTTTAGTTTTTCTTCATTCAGTGTGATATTATAGGTGGGTCTATTGCTTTTATTAGTTTGAGGTAATCCTTCTATACCATTTTTTTATTCAAGGCTTTAATTATGAAAGGATATTGGATTTTGTTGAGAGCTGTTTATTTGTATCTGTTGAGATGATCATATGCTTTTTACCCTTGATACTTTATGTGGTGATTTATAATCTACATATGTGGTGCCATCATGGGATAAAATTGACTTACTTGGTCATGGTGTATGATTGTTTTGATAAGTTGTTGAGTTCTCTTTGCAAGAAGATTTTTTTTTTTCTATTACTGGCAACTGAATCCAAAGTGTTTGTGCTGGGTTACATTCCTAGTCCTTAACATTTTTAAAGGAATTATTAGTATCTTGAGTATCTTAATAAGTTGCCCAGGCTGGGTTTGAACTTGCAATTTCACTGTCTCTCATTAGAGGTATGTGCTGGCACACCTGGCTCTTACTGAGGATTTTTACATCAATGTTCATCAAGATCATTGGCCTGTGATTTTCTTTCCTCCTTTTTTTTTTTTTTTTTTTTTTTTTTTTTTTTTTTTTTTTTTTTTTTTTTTTTTTTTTTTTTTTTTTTTTTTTTTTTTTTTTTTTTTTTTTTTTTTTTTTTTTTTTTTTTTTTTGTTATAAAGTGCTCGTCTGGCTTTGGTATCAGGGTAATGCTGGCTTCAGAGAATAAATTTGGAGACTTTCCTTTTCTGTCAGTTACACAGAAGTTTGAGAAGCATTGGATTTGTTCTTCTGTACAGGTGTGGTTAAAATACATACACATCAGATTTTGGTAGTGTCTTTGTGATTTTGCCTTTTTCATCTGTAATTTGTTAATCTGGGCCTTTACTCTTTTTCTTTTGCTAAGTTTGGTAAGAGTTTGTCAATTTATCTTTCCAAAAAACTAACTTTGACTCATTAATTCTTTGTATTCTTTTCAATTTTATTAGTATCTATTCTGATCTCTATTGTTTCTTCACTTCTATTGATCTGGAGTTGGAGTTTTCTGTTTTTATTTTTTTCTCCCTAGGACTTTGAGAAGCATCATTAAGTTACTTACTTGAGATTGCTTCATTTTTCTAATGTAAGTACTCCTGGCTTTGAACTTGCCTTTTAGAAAGGACACTTTTCACTGTGTCCCACAGATTCTGATTGTGTTTCCGTTATCATTTGATTCTAGGAATTTTTAAATTTCTCTGTTAATTCCTTCAGTGACTTGTTGGTTATTTTAGAGTGAATTATTCAGTGGGGTTGAGTGGTGCAGACCTGTAATCCAAGCATTCCTATATCTGCACAGTACAAAGACATTCACAACAGAGGCTGCAGCAGGAGGATTACAAGTTTGAGTCCAGCCAGGGCAACTTAGTGACTTATCGAGATATTGTCTCAAAATCAAAATAAAAATAAGCTGGTGATGTAACTCAGTGTGAAGTCCTGGGTTTGATCCCTAATACCACACACAGACACAGACACACACACACACACACACACACACACACACACACACACACGAGAAAGAGAGAGAGAGAGAGAGAGAGAGAGAGAGAGAGAGAATTATTCAATCTCTTAAGTGTTTGTGTTGCCTTTTGCTCTCAATTTCTAGTTTAATTCCATTGTGATATGATGAGATTCTTGAGAGATTATTTCAATTCTTTTCTATTTATTGAGACTCACTTTATGGTCTAAAGTATTGTCTATTTTGGAGAAAGTTTTGAGGGTTATTCCAAGAATATGTATTCTGCAGTTGTTTGCAGAAACACTTTGTAGATATCTGTTAAACCCATTTGATCTACTGTGTAGTTTAACTTTGATGTTTCTTTATGTTTTTTTTTTTTTTTTGTCTGATTGACCTATTTCTGGAAGTAGAGTACTGAAATCCTCCATTCTGGCTGAGTTGGTGTTTATCTGCCCTTCTGAGCAGTCAAATACAACAAAACTACATCTTGGATATTTTTTCTTTTTTAGTGGTACTAGGGTGGTACTAGAGATTGAACCCAGGGCCTCATGTATGTATGCTAAGCAAACATGCTACCACTGAGCTTCTACTTCAAGCCCTTTTTTTCTTTCCTTGAAGACAGGGCCTCACTTAGTTACATAGGCTGGCCTCAAACTTGTGATACTCCTGCCTCAGCCTCCTGGGGAGCTAGGATTCCAGGTGTGTGCCACTATGCCTGACTTATGTGGTTATTGTAAGCTACTACATTTTAGGGTCACTTTTAATTCAGATGGATCCAAATGTTGAAGTCATTTGCAAAAATAATAGGGAAAGACCTGTTTCTGAAAGTATATGAAATCCTTATTAAATAAGAAGCTGGATACCAATGTGACACCGGTTTATGAATGCATACTTTCTGTGATAAGCAGAAGAATAATGTCCAAGCCATTGCCCTTACTTTAGTATCAGCTTGTCTGCTTTGTAAATAACCATCAAGGCTGGGAAAGTTGAAAGTCACCCAGACTATAGTCAGAGGGAAAAGTCAAGGAAGCTCAGATAAACCACAAATCAAATGAGTGTCTGTGAACTCAGGCTGATAATTGTAGGCATTTATAGGAAGCACTCAATCACTTAAAAGTGTGTGCTTTGGGGGTGAGTAATTATCCTTCCCAGAACCGAAAGTGTCTTCCCATTTGCTGGCTGCTCCAGTCCTTGTCTTCTCCAGAGAAACAAAGAGTCAGAGTATCATTTGGGACATCTACTGTCCCCATTTTTATAGAGTCCCATTTTGCTATTGATAGCTAATGATGAGGGCATGCGAGAGGCTTCCTTGTACAGTGTTTTCTAGTTTATGTCCTGTCTGGAAATCTTTATAATAAATCATTTCTTTTTCCCCATTTTATTGATATGTATAAGTGCAAAATTTAAGGTTTACAATGAAGTCGAGCATTTTGTGCACAATAAAACATTTCTTTGTAAGGCTGCCCCTTTAAAGAAAAATTTAAATAACACTCATGGTTATTCAGTGAGCATTGTCCCCTACTACTCTCTGGTTAACTGGTCATTCACAATGTACATTTCTTCCTAAGAAGGATCTAGATCAATAATGCCTGAAGTAGACTCTGCACGAATGAAATTGATATGTGCTTGTAGTTTATGTTAACTCCTCCAGTGGGGAAAGGAGTAGATTGTGGATGTATCAAGCTTGGCCATGGTTAGTATTGAGTAAATGGGGCTATTTGTACTCTCTGCTTTTGCGAGTATAAGGAATTTTCATTAACGGAAACACTTTTTTAAAAGATACGTCAGAAGGACAAGGGAAGGAATGGTAAGTCAAGATAGAGAAGAAGGGAGTGGGAATGGATGTGATATGTATGTGCACAAAATTCTTTAATGTAACCAGTGTGTATCCCAAATTCATACTAATTAAAAAATGGCAGAAAAAAAAACCAAGTATGAGGCAGAGGTGCCCCATTCTCTGTGACCAGGAGGAGGTTGCAAGAGGAGACAGACCTTTCACACACATTCCTTTAGGCCTCTGGCTTCTTCCACGTGACTCTAACTCTCTCTGCCACCCAAGTTTGCCATGCATCTTCAGAATTACTTAGATGTGCGGTCAGGAACGCTTCCTCAGCTTGCTCTTGCAGGGCTCAGTAGCCGGCTTTCTCCACACATCACTTGGAAGAGGTCCACAAGTGGGAATAAATCCATCCAAGTTAAAAATATCAGTGGTCAGTTCAAAGTACATTCTTCACTCAACACAGCAGATGTTAGTTTGTAAACACAGCCATTTAAAGACAGATAAGATTACCTAAAAGGGCGAGGATAAAAATATTTTAAAACAAGATGTTTCTGCCATTTGCCTATCTGATTTGTTTATTCGGTTGTTTGTGTTTTAGCTCGTCCTCAAAGAATACTTAAAGTAGCAGAGATGGGGAGAGTAAAATGGGATTTAAAAAAAGATGACATTATCAAGGCAAAGAAAGACTGGTTAGTGTAAAAAAATAAGATGTCACCATGGTGCCACGGTATGTGGAGGGTGTGCTTAAAGTCCTGTGCTCTTTGCTGGTGGTGCAGGTCAGGGTTGACTTTAAGGTTCTTGGCATCAAAACAGAGTGGGCAACACTATCAATAGCAAACATTGAGGTTTACAAAAAAATACTATCTCTTCAGAACAAGCAGATCTTCTAAAACTTTCGTTGCTATCAGGTAGCTTTTGTTTCATGTAAGGAATAAAACTCTCAAAGTCATTCCTATGTTGATACAGTAGGAACTGCCAGGGTTTCTTGATGTGTCTCTCAGTATGAGAAAAGACTAACCCCAAAGTAACAGTCACTTTGGACTTTAAAGATGTGGCCAGAAGAGTGCAGCCCAAGTGTGTGCCTCTTAGACAAGTGGACAGAGGTCAAGGATAATGTTTCAGATTTAAATGATCAGTGGAACTGCAAGTAGTGGGACACTCCCTGTGACTTCCCATTGCAATATCTCTGACAAAAATTGGGCATCAGAGACCTATGTGACTTTGTGTCAGGGACTGTTTTGTGAGACTCTGCTTAGTCCTTGGTCAGGCCTTCCCCACCCGATCTCAATCCTTAAATGCAACTTTTGTGACCCAGTTCACTTTCTCGTGTGCGTGCTGTGTTGGCCAAGGCTCACTCATGCCCTGTGGGGTAAGCCCTAACACAAAGTCTGGTCCCAACAGTTGTCCTAGAGGTGGCTGTTCTTGCATTGTTCTAATCTTGCTGTCAACGAGGTACCCAAAGGAAACTCTCAGAGAATTGTCAGCCTCCATATCTCTTAGCGGAAAGATTTATGCCAAGGTGAAATGGGCTTCCACTACTGGGCTCTCAATTCTTTTATCTTCCCAGGAGTGGAAGTGATGAGAGAAAAGGATTCAGATTTGGAACCAGAACTGATATTTTAGGCAAGTGAAGTGCTAGCAATTTTTTCTTCTGACCTCTTCATTGATTTATATAAAAATGTTTTCATGCAAAATTCAGAACACAAATTTTTTCTTCGTAATTTCAGTTATTCAATTTTTTTTATAGGTAAGCACATTTCTCATTACGAGGGCCTGATTTTGTGTTTTCCATGTAGGCTTTGAGTGACTCAGAGAGATAGACTGAGGGCCATTTATCACTGGGACTATCCTAAATTAAAAGATTCTCTGGTACCAGGCACAACTGAAGTGAAATACCTTCTTTAAGGGACCCTGATCTTAAAAAGCTCAGCCCACAGGAAACTGGTCGATAAGCATCAAATTGTCTTCAATGTATTCCAAGAGTTGAAACAGGGCAGGGCTTATTAAACTGCATAAAGTTTGACCTGAAGCTGCCACCATATATATTTAAGTTTAACCTAAATATACATAATGAATCATAACCTAAACTGATGTGTACACAAATTGTAACCTACTTTTATAAGAAGTAAATAAATCTCAGCCAGTTTTAAGAAGCCAAATGTTCAATCATATTCAAATAAGACAAGAGCTATATCCAGTAGGGCCCTTTCTATGCCTCATATCTGTTTCCTGGGTGTCACTTCCTTTTCCATGCCTGTACAGCGAATCTGCCTGTTTGGGAGGACAGAGCACTCTGAATCATTTCTGGTCTGGTCTGCTGCCTGTTTCTGGAATCATAAGATGATTAAGATCTGTAAAACTAGATTTATTGTGAATTTCTTTTTTAACAGTTTGAGGGGAGGTTTGTCTCTCTTTAAACTGGTAGATACTGAGTTTAGTCACAAATATTACCACTCTCTGCCAATGGCCAATGCAAAGGGCACCCAGCCAGTGCCTTGTAGGAAGTATGACAACCACATTGATGGTCCCCTTTCTACCAGCGTCCCTCAGCACTTGCATACGGGACTTGCTTTCCCATCTGAGTGGGTATGGAAGGGTTTGGGCAAAAGAGTTTGCACACAACTTTATAGTTATTCAAGGCACTGAATCATGTAGACATTTTTATTGTGGTGACTTTACAAAACTGCTAAAGCTTGTTTGCTTCTTTCTTTCTTATCTGCTTTTTATTTCACTGGTTCTATTGTTAAGCTATCCTGGTGATGGACTTCTCCTTTGGCCACTCTGATTCATCCCCTGCAGGGACCCCGACCACATAAACACCTGTTCAAAGTTCTCCCACCTACTTCCTGTGTCTTAAGGAAAAGCAGAGACTTCATCTAGCTAGTCATATGGAATTTGATCTTCAGCCTTCTCCTCAGCCTATGATTCAATAGACATTTTCTTTCTGAGGATTGGTTTTATTTGGATAAAGCATTCACTTCACTGCAGAAAGTGTAACAGGTGTGCAACGAGGATGGACCATCACTGTCCTTGGATCAAGAACTGTGGATGCCAAGATTGTGCTTCATTCAGTTTCTCCTCTTAACACCACGGGGTTGCTCCATGCCGCTCTCTGTTGTGCTGTCACTGTGTGTACACACGGTCTGGTGGACAGAACACGGCGAGGATGATCGCAGTGCAGCTGGAGAGGCCCTCTTCCAGTTGTCCCTTTCGGATCAGCTGGATTTGCCGCGCTTTGCTTGCTTGCCTTGGGATTAGCTTTAGGAGCAGCCATGGCTGTGGGAATGTTGGTTTATATCCGAATTGATTTGTATTTTGCCAGTAGCTAATGATGTTCATGTGTTTATTAGCTGTCTATATTGTCTTCTTCAGTGAAATATCTCTGCATATTTGCTATAGTTTAGATCTAAGATGTCCCCCAAAAGTCACATGTGTTCAGAGGCAGAACTTTTGATGACTGATTAGGTCATAGGGCCACTGTGCTCATTAGTGGGTTAATCCATTTGTGAGTTCATAGCTGAATGTCCGGTTAGGAGGTGGGGCCTTGTTGGAAGAGATGGGTCACCAGGGACAAAGCATGGAAAGGTATACCGTTATTTGAGACAGGATTTCACTCTTTAGTCCAGAACTCACTATGTAGCCCAGGTTGGCCTTGAGCTCACAGCAATCCTTCTGCCTCAGCCTCCTGAGCGCTGGGATTACAGGCATGTGCCACCGTAGCCACCTGTTATGTGGTGCTGAGGGGTTAAACCCTGGGCCTCGTGCTTCCCAGGTAAGTGCTCTGATCGCTGAGCCGTGCTTTCAGACACAGGAAGGGTCTGTTCTTGTCTCCAGCCCCTCTCTTCATTGGCTACATCCTGGTTGCCATGAGATAAACAGCCTTCTTCCACCTTGCCCTTCTACTATGCTGTTTCTGCCTTGGAACCAGATGATTATACATGGACTAAACCCTCTGAAACCATGAGCCAAATAAATCTCTCCTCCTTAAGTTGCAGGTATTGAGTACTTTGTCCCAGAGAAATAACTCATAAATTGCTCTTTGCTCACTTTTCTAATTATGTTATATGTCTTTTATTGTTGAGTGTTAAGCATCTTTATATATTTGACATCCCAGCCATCTGTCAGATATGTATTTACAATTATTTTCCTAGCCTATATTTTGTCCTTTCATCTTAACAGGGCATTTTGTGGAGTAAAAGTTTTTCATTTTGATAAGATCTAATTTTTAATTTTTTCTTTTATACATTGTGCTATTGATATCCAAACTATTAACAGTTTGTCTAGACCCAGGTTCCAAATATTTCTTTCCTAAAATCTTATAATTTTAATATTTTCATAAATTTTTGATCCATTTTGTATTAATATTTATATAAGATAGATTTAGATCTTTTTGTGAGTATCCATTTGTTCTGGCACCGTCTGCTGAAAGGTTCCTTACTTTTATTTGCTTATTTTTTATTCATAAGGGGGAAGTCAGAGAAGGAGAGAAAGAGAATGAGAATGAGCCATTTTAAAAACAATTGAGCGCAAGCAGCAAGAATCATAGAATGTTGAGATAAAAATGTTGATTAGGTAAGAAAGAAGAGTTGCGTAAGGAGAAACTGAGGAAAATGGGAAGGCACTGAAGTCATATATTATCCATTTTCAATGGAAAGGAAGACTGTAGTAGGAAACAGAATGAAGGACATCTATCCACATTCTTTCCACTAGAAGCTGTAACAACACTAGGCTGCTCATCATCCTATTGGTGAGGAGAATCAGGGAAAATGGGATGGTGTCCAGGTGGGTGTTGTGCACAGCTGGTTATTCAAAGTAGAAAAGGGTCCCTCCAGGTAGCCTCCCAGATGACAGTGCTGATAACAGGTTAGGGTACAGGACACCCTAGCTTCTATGGGGCCTGATCAAGAGGCTTGAGGAATGCCACACTGCTGCTAGCCCTCTTCTGCTGTGTATACCTCTTTTCAACTTCCTTGTGGTGCTGGAATGTAACTACTTAAGTGCTCAAGAGGCCATTCACAGAATCAGGAGGGCTTTGCATTCCACCTTTTGGTCCCCTGCCATGTGACTGTCTTGAAACATTTCTAAGTTATTTTTGGAATGGAAAAACCAACCATGATGTGGCTTCTTGAAAAGACAAGGTTATTGCCCTCCCCCAGCTTAGTTTCAGAAAGTAGATACTTGAATCCTTCAATAGACATTTCATAATCAAGAAGAATGAGATCATTGGAAAGAGTAGTTTTGGTGAAGTTAACTTCGGGCATGTGCCTTTTTAGTGATTGCAGAGGGATTAGCAGCAGAATATAATCAAATTCATTGGCACTTACGTGAAAGGAGAAAACAGTGGAATGGTGATATGACCCACTTGGAGATCTTTTGTTAGAAGAGAGAGAGAGAGAGAGAAAGAGAGAGAGAGAGAGAGAGAGAGAGAGAGAGAGAGAGAGAGAGAGAGAGTCATTTGGCAAACCTGCTAGCTATTCACAGAGTAAAGGAAGGATATGTCTAGCTGGTGGTGGTTTATTTTGTTTTCCTATAAACTGTGGCATATATGCAAGCTGTGTGCCTCTTTCATAACTTTCCCAGATGGTCTTCACAATACTGCTATGGTTGTTGCTGATTGAATGGTGGCTTCCCAAAATCTGTGCCCACATCCTGATGTCTAGAACCTGTGAGTGTGAACTGACTTGTAGAAAGGTCTTTGAAAATGTAATTAAGGATCTTGAAAGAGATCATCTTGGATTAGCTGGTGGCCCGTAAGTCCTATGATAAGACACAGAAGAGGAAAAGACACAGGTGCAGAATGGAGATGGTCCTGTGAAGATGGAGGCGGAGATTGGAATGATGCAGCCCCAAGCCGAGGAGCACCTGGAGCTACCAGCAGCTGGAAGAGGCGAAAAGCTTTCCTTCCTAGAGCCTTAGGAGAGAACATGACCCTCTGACACTTGGATTTCAGACGTTTGGAGACAGAACTGTGAGAGAATAAATTTCTAGTTCCATACATTACTTAGTTTATAGCAATTTGTTATAGCATCCCTGGGAAGTGGTACCTATGTTTACATTTATGCAGTTGTTCACAGACTTTAAGAGGGATAAGGACAGTGTTTACAGTGAAACCAGCATTAGAAATAGACCCCTATATCTTCCTGGGGAAGGAATATTTATGTTGGGACATGAGCTGTAAACAAAGACCCAGGGAAGACCTTTGAGTAGGCCTAGAGTATGTCGGGTGGCCAGCTACGGGATGGAATGCCAATAGTCTGTGTGGTAGAGGTTGCTGGCTGCTCCTTCAAGTCCAAGTTTTCCTCTTAAAAGAGGTAATTTGGGATGACTATATCCTAGCCCACAGAATGCAAGCAAATGTATGTGCCTTACTTCCAGACTGGCCTCTCACAACCTCCTCGTGTGCTCCTCTGTGCTTTTTTCCTTTCCTTTCCTTTTCCTTCCTTCCTTCCTTCTTTCCTCTATCTTTTTTGTTGTACTGGGAATTGAGTCCAGAAACTTCACTCTGAGCTGTATCCTCAGCCTATTGTGAGATTCAGTAGGTTGATAAGTTGCCCAGGCTGAGCTTGAACTTGGGACCCTTTCGTCTCAGCATCCCAGTGCTAGGATTACAGGCCCGTGCCACTGGGCCTGAGCGCGCCTCGGTATTCCTTTTCCCTGCTTACTTGCTGGAAGGGAGGCAACCCCAGGGCAACCTGGGAAAGCTCCTCTGAGTGCTGCAGTGACCTCACCAGTTGGTATTCACCACTTGAATGACTATGGAAGAAGACTACCCGCTGCCGTACTCGGCTGCCCACCATCGTTGCATGACAGAAAATAACTTCTGAATGTGGGCTATGACAGTAGGGTAGGGAGTTAGGTTTCCACAGGTAGGTTACATTGGTTATGTGTTGCCAAAAGAAAGCAGCACCAAAGCCGATCCAGCCTTGCCTACGGACTTAGTCTAATAGGCACAGTTATGGTGTGGCACAGACAGCCGTGACCATCACGGTCCTGAGTGACAAGAGTGTGCCTCTTGCTCATGTCACCTTTGTGTCCTGAGTTGCCGGGAAGGCCTTTGCCTTCGTTTTGCTCTCATGCAGGGCGAGGCTGAGCGATGCTTCGGCTTCCTGCTTCCTCAGTTGTGACAACAGGAGGGAGGCCACTGTGACTCCTCCACTGACCGCTCCAGCATGATGGTTTATTGGACAAACCAGGTCACATAATGATGTTTTTCTACTCTTTATTTATTTTTGACTCTAAGGATGGAGCATGGGGCCTTGACACTGAGCTACGTCAGTAGCCCACTTTTTTATTTTGAATTTTGAGTCAGGGTCTCACCCAGTTGCTAAGTTCCCCAGGCTAGGCCAGAATTTACGATCCTCATCCCTCAGCCTTTCCAAGTGCTGAGATTATAGGCCTGTACCACTGGGGCCCTGCTGTGTAAGGGTTCTTAATTTCAAAGGATGGAGATGTGCAGACCCACAAGAGACCCCGGGAGTAATGGGAGAAGGCCTGACTCTTGTGGTGCTTTGGATTGAGCCCAGGATCTAGCAAGTACTAAGCAATTGCTCTCCCACCAAACTATCCCCTCAGTTCTGAAAATTGACTTTTAAAAGAAACTTTGGAGAAGACCAAGGATCACTTACCTTTGGGGAAACCAACTGAGAGAAGAGTAGAGAGGAGCAAGTGGGATATAGTTTGTCAGCTTTTCATTCTTACTCTTTGAGTTTTCATTTTAAAACACTTTGTTGTAGTGAAATGCAGCGTAACATTTACTACTGGAACCATTTTATCAGTAGCAACAAGTACCTTCGCATCATTGTGCTACCAATCTTCAGAACTCTTCCATCTCATGAACCTTAAACTCTAAGCTCATTTATAGCCACTTCCCATTCTTTTTGTTTGCCAGGCACAATTCTGTTTTCTGTTCCTGTGAATTTGGCTACTCTAGGTACCGCACACAGTACCTTACATAATATTTGTCTTGTGTGTGTGTGTGTGTGTGTGTGTCTGTGACTGACTTATTTCACATAGTGTAAGATTGCCATCAAGTTTCATTAATGTTGTAGCATGTCATAATTTCCTCTTTTCTTTTTTTTGGGGGGAGGGGTGGTACTGGGCATTGAACCCCGGGCCTTTGCACTGAGCTACATTCCCAGCCCATTCATTTCTTTTATGTTGAGACAGGGTCTTGCCAACTTTCAAAACTTCCCCTGGTGAGGCTCAAACTCATGATCCTCCTGCCTCAGCCTCTCAGGGTGCTAGGATTACAGGAGTGTGCCACCATGTCCGGCATTCTCTTCATTTTAATTTAAGAAATTAACACATGTTAACTATAATTAGTAATGGGTTTCAGTACAATATTTTTATGCAATGATCAAAAAATTTTCTCTGTTGTCAGCAGTTGAGTAATACTCCATTGTATGTGTACACAGGTTGAGTAGCCCTGCTTGGGAATGCCTGGAGCTAGAAGTGTTTCTACTTCTGGTAGAAAAATTTTTGAAAGGTGTTTTGGATTTTGAAATATTTGTATGTGTGTATAAGTCTAAATGAGAAATTAATTTGTTTCATATATACTATATATGAATAATTTGAAAGTAATTTATATGATATTTAAAATAATTTTGCTTAAAATAGAGCTTCACGGTGTGGAATTTTCCTTTAGTGGCATCGCTTGGTTTTGGATTTTGGAGCAGTTTGGATTTCAGATCTTCAGACTACAGGTGTTTAACCATTCACGCATCAGTGGGCACTTGAGCTGCTTCCACTCTGGCTGTTGTGATTTTATTTTATTTATTTTTCTTTTCTTCTTTTTCTCATTACATAGTCCAGGCAGGCCTCAAACTTGGATTCCTCCTGATATAGCCTCTTTAGTGCCGGGATTACAGATCTGTACCACTATGTCTGGCAATATTTGATATTTTGAGGGACTGTAACGTTGGAGTTTTGTACTCAAAAAATATTATCTGTTCAAAAGGAAATTAAAAAAAAATAGTTGTAGTGGCATATGCCTATAATCCCAGCTACTTGGTGGGCTGAGGCAGGAGGATCACGGATTTGAAGCCAACCTGGGTAACTTAGCAAGATCCTATCTCAAAATAAAAGCAAAAACAGACAGGGTGAGAGGGTGGGGGTGTGTGTGAGTGTATCTCAGTGGTAGAGTGCTTACGTAGCATGTGCAGTCTTGTGATCAATCACCAGTGCCACAAAACATAAATAAACAAACAAATGGAGAGTGCTAGAAATTAGTTGAAATGTTGTGTTAGCAATTCTTGTGTTTAAGGGAGTTGTTCCTGTTGGGTGTGCATTTGCCCGCAGGCTCAGGTCAGAAGTGACTCTTTACCAACTCCGTTTCCCTCCACATTGACCTTGCCTGACCCTGGTCTCCTACCTTGGGAGTGCAGTGCCTCCACAGCTGAGCAAGGTTGGGCTTCTTTGACATTTCTCTAGGGGTTCTTAGGTGTCTCCTTACCACTCCATTTTATACCAAGATGTGAGGGAGAAGTGAAGCCAAGCCCAAGCTTTCCTTTGTACTGAGGACGGAAAGAGATTGCTGAGGAAAATACTTCAAAATAACACTGGCGAGATCATCTTTATCAACATATTTACTCATTTTAAGTACTTCTAATCTTTAGTAGAGAACATAACTGTTTCCATAAAACCTAAGATCATGATTGTAGAGGGTTTCCTTTGAAACCTGCAATGCTCCTGGTGCTAAGCACATAAAACCCAAAGAGAATCCTTGTTCTCTTTGGTTTAGGAGAATTTTTGGGGGATATAACCCACACTTCGTACAGGTCATCTGTATAAAGTGTTTATTTCCGTGGTTCTCAATGTTTTCACAGAGTTGGGAAATCATTGAAATCAATGAAATTTCAGAACATTTTTGTCACCCCCAAAAGAAACACAGAACACATGACTGACCAAACTCACACTAGCTCTTCCCCCCTGCTCTTACAGCCACAGGAAGCCATGAATCTATTTTATGTCTGTAAACTTGCCTATTCTGGAAATTTTGAATAAATAGAAAAATATAACATGATCCCTGTGGCTGGCTTCTTTCATTTATTGTAATATTTCGGAAACTCATTCCTGTAGCATGTTTCTTATTCCTTTTTATAGCAAAATACCATTCGACTGTGTGTTTTGTACATTTTTATTGGTTGATGAATATTTGGGTTGTTTCTACATTTTGTCTATTATAAGCAGATCAATGAATATTTGTGTACAATTTTTTTGTGTATACACAGATTTTCACTTACGTTATATACCTATGAGTGAGATTTCTGGGTCAATGGCAATGTAGGTCAACATTTTTTTTTAATACTGAATATCAAACCCAGGGCACTCTACCACTGAGCTACACCTCAGCTCTATTTATTATTTATTTTGAGACAAGGCCTCACTAAGTTGCTAAGTTAATGAGTTAGTGAGGTCTCACCAGGTTTCCCATTTTTTATTAGTATGTATTTGCAATATACAATCGTTACATTAACTTGAGAAATTTGTGCACATATATATTGCATCAACTTCAGTTCCCTTCCTGTCACCCTTTCTTACCCTTTTACATCCTCTTGATTACCCCTTCCTCTACACATATCCCTCCCCCACCTCCCAACATCTCACCCTTTTGACTACATTACTTATTTATACGCTGGTTTTCTCATGTTAGAGAGATCATACCATATTTAATTTTCTGACTCTGATTCATCTCACTAAGTATAAGGGTCTCCAGTTGTATTTGTTTACTTACAAATCTGTCTCTATGGCAGAGTAGTACTCTATTATAGATATATGCCACATTTTCCTATTGATTGCTTTGTAATATAACTTAATGTCTGGAATTGTCACACCACCAGCTTTCTACTTGTTGTTTATGATTGCTTTGCCAGATGTCTTTTACCAGATATGGAATCTGCAAAAATTTCTCCCACTTTGAGGATTACTTTTTCATATTCTTGATGGTATTATTTGAAAAAATTAAAAATTTGTTAATGTTCAATTCATTCATTTTTTCTTTCATAGTTTGTGCTTTTTGTGTCATATATGATAAGCCATTGCATACCCCAAGATTTTGAAGATTCCTCCTAGATTTTTATGAATTTTATGGTTTTCATTGTTATATTATGATTTGTGAGTTAACATTTTTATATGTGCATAACATAATATCTACAAAATGATTTTTATGTAACGTATAAGGTTGGAGTCCAGTATCATTCTTTTGTATATGGTGTCCCTATATTGTTTGTTAAAGACTTTTCTTCTCCATCTGTCAGAAAGACTATTAGTTTTCCCATGGAATAATGTTGGAGCTCCTGTTAAAATTTTATTGACTATAAATTCATTTCTGGTCTCGATTCTATTCCACTGATCTATATCTGTCCTTACATCAGTACCATAGTCTCTTGATTAGTGTAGCTTTGCAGTAAGTTTTTACCACATTTTCTTTATCCTTTCATCCATGGAAACCCTGCTTTCTTGGTCAGAAATAATTGAGAATGTGGTTATGAAGCATCAGGCATCACTTAATTCTTATAATTCTTTGGGTAGGAATTATTATTTTTAGTGTTTATATATGCATTTTTGTATCATCTGTACCTTTTTTTTGAGACAGTGTCTTTCTCTGTAGCCCAGGCTGGCCTCAGACTCATGGCAATCCTCCTGTCTCAGCCCTCACAGTCCCCTCCAGCACCCCCAGCCCCGACCCCCAACCGAATGCTTGAATTATAGGTGTGCACCACCATGCCCAGCTTATGTGGTGCTGGGGGATTGAAACCAGGTACTTAGCACCTTAGCGCTTGCTACGCTTTAACGCTGAGCCATTTGAGGCATATAATTCTTTGCTCTCTAGACTCACATAAGAGTGGAATTCACAGGCTTTGTTACAAGTTTTTCCTCTCATAAAATATATACCTAAGCTCTTAACACATCTCTCTGCAACTGGTTTAGAGCTTTCTAGATCCTGGATAGATCCTAGTAGATTTGCCATTCTTATCTTTGACCATTAACAGTGTTAACAATGTTTCTTCTTTCTTTCTTTCTTTTTCTTTTACAATGTTTCATAAGTGCAGAATTTGCTAGAACTTGTCACTATTGATCTGTGTGGTGACATGGAATATGGCACATTTTCCTCCCCCATAAGCTAGCCCACTCATACCTGAATTTACTAGGGTCTCTAGAATATCGAAATATTTGTGTAGCCAGAGGCAGAAATTGAAATTAGAGTAGATCCAAAGGGGGATTTGTTAGGAAGATACTGAGACATCCTATTAATTGAATTGCAAGTCTTACTGCAAGAAGTGTACTGTGAAGTTGGACTGCAGGGACAGCTGGAACCAGTATTTGTCTACTCCTGGGCTTTTGTCTTTCTCTGGGTCTTACCTGTATTTCTCTCTGTCCATCAGTTTCACTTTCCTTGCAAGATACCTTCTTCCACATTGCCCAAGATAAGGCCAGAGACAGCTCAAAAAATCCACAAGTCCAAGCTGTTATCATCAGAGAAAACCAACTCTTCCCCAGAGCCAATTTGAAAAGTTCCAGGCTGAGATTCTGATTGATCTGTGGGATTGTGTGACATTCAGGGCTGATTGTGTGAGCTTTCAGATTGTAATGAGGGAAAGTTTTATTGCAGAAAAGACTCTCCAGAAGTTTACTTTTAGTTCAAACAAGTTGTTTCAATTTATTACAGCTCTAATTCTTGCAGAAAATCTTTATTCCATTTATATCTACCAACTGTTAACAATCACTTCTTAGAAGCACTTGAATATTGTTTGCTGTCTTGAAAAACTCAGTTAAATTGCCTTAACATTTAAACATAATTAATTTCATATACTTAGTTTTCTTCTTCAATATTTTAATTGCTTGACTAAACAAATATATCTCACTGAGCTCTTAAGTAACTAGTGTAAATATAATAAATTAACCCAATACATAACAGGAAACCAAAGTTCTCTCTTTTTAAAAAAATGGAAGACAAGCCTCTCTGGAGTTTTTAATTGATTGAGGTGCTTACTTCTTTATTATTTTTATTTTAAAAAAACTTACAAATGTATATATCACATCTCTTTCCCCTTCCCACCCTCTCCAAATACCCCTCCCCATAGCCCCTTTCCCTCCTCACAAAGCCTATCTTCTTACTTTTTTCTGCCTCTAGTTTAGTTTTTTACAATTTGTTTTTCTCATATTAGAGAAACTATATGATATTTAATCTTCTGTGTCTAGCTCATTTCACTAAGCATAGTGGTCTCCAGGTACAGCCATTTTCCTACAAATGACTCAAATTTGTCCTTTACGGCAGAACAGTACTCCATTATGTATATATACCACCTTTATCTATTCATCTGTTATTGAACATATTAGCTTCTTCCAAGATTTAGCTATTATAGGTTGTGCTGCTATAAACATGGGTATGCATGTATCACTCTTGTAAAGGATCATGTCACCCACAAATAAAGGTAGTTTCACTTCTTTCTTTTCTGTGCATGATCCCTTTTTTCTATTCTCTTGCCTGATCACTCTGGTTAAGGTTTTGAGCACTATGTTGAATAGAAGGATAGACCCATCATCCTTAGTATGATGTTGGCAGTAGGATTGTCATAAATTGCTTTTATCAGCTTGAGGTAGAATTCTTTTATACCTATTTTCATCAGAGTTTTGATCAGGTAGGGGTGTTGTGTTGTGTCAAAGGCTTTTGCTGCAGCTATTGAGATAATCATGTGATTTTTGTCCTTACTGTTGTTAATGTGGTGTGTTACATTAATTGATGTACATATGTTAAACCTACCTTGCATCTGAGTTCTTGAATTTATTGGAATATAGGTTTTCAAAATAATTTCTAATAATCCTCTGGATTCCAACAGTGTCTGTTGTGATTGCACTAATTTTATTTCTATTTGCATTGACGTGAATTTTTCTTTTCTTCTTTTGGTGAGTTTGGCTAGAGGTTTATCAATCTTATTTATCCTTTCAAGTACCAACTCTTTGATTCATTGATTATTTTTTTCATTAATCTCCACTTTGATTCGTATAATTTATTTTCTTCTACTGCTTTTGGCTTGTTTCTGTTTCTCTAGGACTTTGAACTGCATCATTAGATTATTTATTTGGGATTGCCGTGGTTTTCTCATATGTGCTTTCATAACTATATATTTTCCCGTTAGTACTGCTTTCATTGTGTCCCATAGATTCTGGTATAATGTGCTTCCATTGTCATTTGACTTTAGGAAGTTCTTGATTTCTTTCTAGCTTTCTTCTGTGACCATTTGCTGTTCAATAATGCATTATTTAATATCTATGTGTTTGTGTAGTTCCTGTAGTTTATTTTGCTGTCGATTACTAGTTTCATTCCACTATGATCTGAAAATATGCGGGTAATTATTTTAATTCTTTTGTATTTATTTAAGAATGTCTTATGTTCAGGGATATGGTCCATTTTGGAAAATTTCCCACATCCTGCTGAGAAAATGGTGTAATCTTTTGATGTTGGATTGAATAGTCCATAGATATCTGTTACGTTTATTTCATCCATGTTGTGATTTAGCTCTGATGTTTCTTTACTGATGTTTTTTGTCCAGTTGACCTGTTTATTTCTGAGAGTAGGATATTGACGTTCCCTAGTATGATGTATTGGGGCCTATTTGGCCCTTCATGTGCAATAGTTTCTGTTTCATGTAACTGGGTACACCTACTTTGGGTGCATATGTGTTCACACTTGTGAGCTGGTCCTGTTGGATTGTTCCTTTTACTAGTACATAGTGCTGATCTTTGTCTCTTCTGATCTGCTTTGGTATGAAGTCTGCAGAGTCTGAGAGTAGTGTAGCTATTCTTGCTTGGTTCCAGGCTACAGTAGCACATAGCATTAGTTTCCATTCTTTTACCTTCAGTCTCTGTGCTTCCTTGTGGGTGAAGTATGTCTCTTACAGGCAACTAATAATTGAGTTCTGTTTTTTGATCCACTCTGCCAGTCTGTATATTTAGACTGATGAGTTAAAAACCATTAGCATTGAGAGTAATTATTGTAAGATTTTTTTTACCAAATCATGGCATGGTCCTGTTCTTTTAGTGTTGGTTATTTTTTTTCTTTCTGTTACACTTTCCCTCTCAGTGCTTCCTCTCTTCTGTGTTCTTTGATGCCATTCTTCTCTCTGTCTCTGTCCAAGATTCCTTCAAGTATTTTCTGCAATGCTGACCTAGTCACAAATTTCTTTAGGATTTCTTGGCCAATTCCCTCAATTTCTTCAGGAATAATTTTTCTGGATACGACAATCTGGGTTGATATTTTCTTCCTTTTATAGCTTGAAAGATTTCATTGTAGTCACTCCTGGCCTATAATGTTTGCTTTGAGAAATCTGCAGTAACTTAAATGGGTTTGCCTTGGTAAAATAAGATTTGTTTTTCTCTTAGTGGTTTTAATATTCAGTCTTTGTGTTGAATTCCTGAAGCTTTGATTATGATATGTTGTGGCAAGTTTCTTTCATGGTTAAGGTCACTTGGTGTTTGTATTTATTTAAGAATGTTTTATATTCAGGGATGTGGTCTAGTTTAGAAAAAGTCTTGCATCCTGCTGAGAAAATGGTGTAATCTTTTGATGTTGGATTGACTAGTCTGTAGATATCTGTTACTTCTATTCCATCCATGATGTGATTTAGCTTCTTGTACACAAATGTGAATTTCTTTTCCTAGATTTGGGGAATTTTCTTTCAGTGAATAAATTCTTTATACTTTTTGTGCTGGTTTCTGCTCTTTCTCCTGCACCCATAATTCTGAGCCTGGTTCTCTCTGCATCATCCATCAGCTGTTGTGTCCAGCTGTTTTGCTCATTTCTAATTTTGGTGTCATGCCTGATTATAGCATAGTTTCCTAGTGCCATAATCAAGGTCTGAAATTCTGTCCTCTCAATGTTCAAGCTAACTTTCTCTTAAGTTAAGATGTTATTATCTCATTATCTTTTACTTTCAAATGAATCTTTCATATCCTGAACTTCAGCTAGACTTCTTTTCAGATTTTTCACTTCTCAAAATGTTCCCTCATATCTTACATTGACTTAATTGCCTCAGCCGACTTTTAATTTGGGTCTTCTATATGCTCAGTTAACTTTGTATTCATTAGGGTCATTATTTGTTTAGTAAATTCCTTTTTAAGCTTGCTGATCATTACTTGCATTTCTTTAAGAATGTCTTGTTTGAACTGTTTGCAGAAACCAACTGATCTATTTAGTTTTTTACTTCCTTTCCTACTAGCTCCTCTATTTTAGGGCCCATGACACCTGCTTCTGAGGTCTCAGACATTTATTGCCTTGTCTTCCTGTGATTCTATTGCTGAGGAACTTTCATGGCCGAGCCAAGGGGTTTCTTTGAACATGTGTGATGGTTTTCTGGAGAGCCAAAAGGCCACTGACTTCGGTCCTGGGATTAGGCAATGAGGCAGAACTAATATTCTGATAACCTGTATGGTGTTTTAGTCATACTCAGCCCCTCAGGGAAGTTCTCCCACGTGTCCTGGTTTTCCGCCCCCAAGGAGAGACTCTCTGCTCTGTGAGGTACTCCCACTACTGTCCAAACTGTTTGGAAGGTCAGCATTCTTTCTTTCCTCTCTGAAACTGTCTCTTGTGCCAGTTTTTTCCTACGAACTGATTAAGAGAGTCCCCAGGGGCTAGAGAAATAGCCCCTAGACTACAGAGTAAGACCTTGTCTCAAAAAAAATTATCTCCAAAATCTGTACTGAGTGGCCCATATACGGCTTCTTTTACCTAAACAGTTCAGACTCAGGCTCTTTTCAAATGGCTCCTGCCTGTGTCACTGCATAGTATGGCCACATGCTTCTTCTTCTGAGCTGGGGTGCTGAACTCCAGGAGGCCTTTGCAAAGGAAAATTTGCATTTGGAGTTTGCACTACCTACAGGCTTGTTTCTGGAGGCTAGGGCTACTAGCTACTGTCAGTACCCAAGTCTCCCAGATCTGGCCTTAACTTCACCTGAGGCTGCCTACTGCTGTAATTGCCGAAGCTCCCAGCTTTGGGCTTACCTCAGCCTGTAGAAGCTGGCAGCTCGAGGCCTTTCCCAGGCAGCCTAGGGTGGCTTCCTGGGCAGATGTATTCTTCAGCTTCTAATGTGTCTGTGGAGTTTTCAATCTTTCCATGGCCTTTTTTTTAGTTTCGGGAGCTCTCCTCTCTCTCCTAGCTGTGGTGAGCAGGTAGCTTTTAACTCTATCTCATCTTTTGAAACGAGCCTGTGAGGAGCCATTGAGCAATACTGTGATTTGGCTGCCATCTTCCCTGAAAGTCTATTTCTTTATTTCCTGAATTATGAATTGAGAGTGGATCTCATTGTGAAGTCCTAAACTGACTATGTGGCCCAGGCTGGCCATGAAGTGAGAAAAGTCCTTTCTTTGTGCCTCAGGCATGTGCCAGGTTCAGTGTGTGGTCCTGGGGGGCTTGAACCCAGGGCCATAGGTATGGTAGCCAGCACTCTACTTTTGAGCTATGTCTCCAGTCTCCAAAGTTCTCTTAAATATTCTGAATTTGGCATGAACTTGGTAGGATTCCAGTGTAACATGATAAATCTAAATTATTTTTTCAATTGTATATTTTAAACCCATATTACGGTGGTCTTCAAAGTCATATTCTCTTTACTATTGCTAACAACACATTGCATGCCAGCTATGTAGGTTTTCTGAGCACTAAGATATTAATAACATGCTTTTTTGATTCCTTTAACTTCTGTAGGCTTACTTAATTTTAAACCTTCCCCAAAGTAAAAACTGTACCCAAAAAGGAATAGAATTAAAATTACAGAGACTCACATAACTTAATTCTAAACTTGAGCAGGACTAAAATATACTTATCAACCAATAAATTTTATTTACTCTGAAATGCATTATTTTACACATTACTGAAATTGGTACCTCTCTCCTTTTTATTTTCATATTCGGAATAGAAGCTAGAGCCTTTGTTACCATACCCTCCTTTTTTTTGAGCCAAGGTCTCACTAACTCAAGAAGTTGCTCAGGTCGGGTTCTTGATTCTCCTGCCTCTGGCTCCCAGAGGGCTGGGATAACAGGTGTCCACTGCCATGCCTGGCTTGGAATGTGACTTGTGCTCCATGGCACTTCGTGACTCATTGGCAGCAATTTTTCTTAGTGAGGCCTGAAATAATGACATCTTAAGTTAAGTGAGACTTGAGTGATACTGTCTCAGTTACCTGAGATGACTGAAATATGGAAATCAAGGTGGGACAAGAGCCCCAGGGCTACAGACATCTGGCCTTTCTTCTGAACACAGCACCTTGGACCACTCGGCCATCCTGACTTCCCTTGGCCTTTCGTATTGATACCACTGTCTTGTTGATGTTAGCTTTTTGGTTTCTGTGATATCACAACTTGTAAAAGGCATGTGGCTTGCCAGATAACTGGCAGATTCAGTTTATCCAAAAACTTGGGTCTTTGTTTCCTGACAATGAGTCCTTTCTTAGAATATCATTTGGGAGGATGTGTACCTGTGTGAATTCTACTGTACCCGAGTATCTTTTTTTCCATTCAACTTTAAAATTGGTGGGAAATTATGATACTTAAATGTACCTTTTATTTAACTTTAAGGGTATTTGAATTTGACAGATTCTTCTATTTTTTATGTTCTAGATATTTAGTGTTATTTAGTAGTAAGTTAAATATTTGAAATTATGGTAATTATTTTACTTTTGTATATTTAACATTGCTTAGCTAAAATGCCTAGAATATTATCTAAAGCAAAGATAACTGACATTCTAAACTTCTTTCAAAATTTAATGAAAATACTATCTAATCACGAGAGTGATTTGAGGTTAGTATAAAGATAAGAATTTATGTAGTTTATTTTATAAAGAGATCTTAAAAATCAAAAATGGATTTTGAGCAACTTTATTAAGTATAACTCATATACTATATAAGTAGGTAGATCCTATATAAAAGTAGACTCATTAAAAAATCTATCTGTTAGAATTTTTTACTATATTCATACAGATTTGCTTTTTCTGAGCATTACATATAATATGTGGTCTTCTTGTGATAGTTTCTTTCATTTAGAGCAGTAGATTTTGAATCTGATTAAAAACACTTTTAGGACATTATTGAAAGGGATAGCTTGTCTTACTTGGTGTCACAGTGACAAGGTCATTCTGTTGACATAGCCAACCAGCTGTGGATTATAAGACAGGTGCTAAAGGTTCTCCACAGGCCAGGTGCCTGCCCCAGACTCCTTCTGTAGCAGGAAACAGTCAGGTGAGAACACGTGACAGCCTTGAGTAAGAAGACATGGCGAGAGTCAAACAGTCATCCAGGGAGTAGCACGGAGGGAACAGAAGATCGCGTCTCTCCTCAAGTCATTAGACATCTACCCATGCTGTTCCTGAATCCTGAATGGAGTTGCGCTTAAATTGTCACTGTGATATATGGAAGAGGAAGTAAGCTGGAAGTCTGGAAACCTAGGGTCTTGCTTTGGCTGTGCAGTGTGAATAGAAGGAAGGCAGTCTGCACCTCTGAGCTTCAAGTTCTTCATCTTCGAAGGGGTAAAAATGAGCATCTCTGGCAGTTTGTTGGTGGCTTAATCCAACTAATGTGCCTGAGGTCTTCTGCGAACATTAGGAGGTGCAAGTGTCCTGTGCCACCTTTGTACTCTCTAATTCTGGATGGCCCACTTGGTCATGCCATGGGCCACTGTTTTCTAGGAATATTTCAGATTTAACCCTCAGTTGGATACCCTCTGTGTTTTCACTCCTTCGCGTGGTGCTGCTGTTGAGGTCTATGCTTACAAGGTTCACGGTTAGTGATTTTACTTTAAAATCTCGGTCTCCAAGGAGTTCAGAAGTTTTGCCCAGACCTCATCTAATTAACACTTCCAAGAACACTGAAAACCACCCAAAATACCCCACCGCTCCAAGTCCTGCTTTAGTTCTCCCCTCACCCATCCAATCCCAGCCGAGATGGTGTGGTTGTAGTTACATCAGTCCCTCAAAGGTCTCACATAGTTAATCTGATTTTCAGTCATATCCAAAGCTGCAAAACCTCTGGGTTGAGGAGGGGACATAGTCCCTGCTCTCTGGAGCCAAGTTCTGAGGCGATAGATTGCATGGCCTGAGCAGGACACCTGATATTCCCGTCACCAGTAGCCTGATACCATAGCTTGGGGCCCTGAGTTCTCTTTTAGCTTCGTTTAACACACACACACACACACACACACACACACACACACCCTCTCTTCCTTTGTACTTTCTCATGGAAATGATTCATAATTAGGATATTGCTATTCACAGGGACCAAGAAGCTGTTTTATGACATCAAAAGAGAGCAAAGTTCTCTATATTGCTGGCATTTAGAAGTACAAGTTAGTACAGGAAAAATCTTGGACATAATGTAGCCTAAACCCCTTCTCTGATCCCACGCCATTTATAGAAAAGACTGCAGCCCATAAAGGTGATGTGACTTGTCTAAAGTCCCTAAGAAAAAGCAAAGACCCTTTATCTTTCATTTATACATTCAATACAAGTTTATTGACTTTCTAGTCACTTTTCTCAGAGATGAGATTATAGGATGATTTAATGCAAAGTCCCTGCCTTCATATGTGTGTGTGTGTGTCTGTGTGTGTGTGTGTGGAGAGAGAGAGAGAGAGAGAGAGAGAGACAGAGAGAGAGAGTCATTCTACAGTCCAGGCTGGTCCTGAACTCACTATGGACCCCAGGCTGGCCTGAAACTCTCAGCAATTCTCCCCAGTGCTGGGATTACAGTCATGTATCACCACACCCAGTTTTATGTGATGTGCTGGGGAATCAAACTCAGGGTCTTGAGCTTGCTAGGCAAGCACTTTAACTGCTGGGCCATTGCTCCAGCCCCTGGAATTTATATTTGTAATACTGTCACAGAGACTACAAAAAACAATGTAATGTCAGGAAGCACTAGGAAGAAACCCAGAATGAGAGGACAGGCAGTGAAGGAGAAAGATGTCAGTAAAAGTTTCTCTGTGAAGTAAATAAAGTATGGGCTGAAGAAGATATATCTGGTAAGAAAGCATTCCAGACAGAGCAAACAGCAGAGGCAAAGGCCCTGGTGCAGCCAGAAGGTAAATAAAACAGAATGTCTGGATTTCCTATGAAGAATTCCTTCTTCAAACCACACCTACTCTGGGTCATGGGGAGGGCCTACTCCCTTATCACCACACCCAGTGTCCAGATGTGAGAGTGAATATAATAACCTGGAAGTTACCATGCTGCCCAGGTGGGGACAGAATTAATAAACCCCACATGTGTAGCAATTGATCCAGATCCCAGTATCGTTTAATAAAAACAGCTCTCACCTGGGGATCAGGATGCCTGAGGGACAGTCTGTCCCTGTTTTGCCACTCAGTATATAATTTGGCCAAGCCCTTTGGAGGCTCAGGTTTTTTTTTTAAATTTTTGTCTTAATTACAATTTAGTGTTTAATTTAAAAAATGAAATAGCTCTCCTCTCTTTTCTCACAGAGCCTGACTTTTTTAATGATTTGTTACAGATGCACCAAAATCTTAAATGCACAGCTTGCTGAGGTTTTTGCAAGTGTATATACCTAGGACTCCATCGTCTAAGGCTTGTCGGTCTTGAAAAGCCCAACAGACAGGGACTCCTACAGCTCAGTATACATGGGCTGTGGGAAGCCCAGGTCCAGTCCTTCTGATCGTCCTCCAGCTTGGCTGGCAAGAAGGACAACATTTGGAGGCCTGAGATCCTTCTTTATAAATAGTTACTTGAATACACCAATGTCTCTCCCTGCCTGGAAAGATGTATTGATCTTTGACACTTGGCTTTGGAGGACAACATCTGGAACCTTGGGGGAGCTTCCACTCCTGCTAAATATATCTGCATGAACTTCGTCCACCCAGAGCTAACGCTTCAGTATCTCTGTATCTGGGCTCTTAGAAAGTGCATGTTTTTTGAATGCTTCCTTGAAAAATGTGACTAGCATCTCAGTCAGAGAGCTCTTGAGGGGATTAGATCTAAAACCTAACAGTTGTGATTCTTTTGGGTCAGAAGGCTTAAGTATCCTGGTTCTCAATTCACCTCCCTTTCTTAGTGCTTGTTCTCTTGCTGTCACCTGAAAAACCATGGTGCCTAGTGTGGCTGAATTTCCAAGTCACGGGTCGAGGAGAATCCAGCGATTGTGGCCCAGCCTCAGGAAGGTGAAACAACTGTGGCCGAAGAAGCTCCTGAATGGTTCAGGATCGCAGAGCGGCCAGTCTTGGTGTGCATGTCTGTGTTTCTAGTGTTCTTGGAGGCTAAAGCAGGAAGAACTCAAGTTCATGCACGGCCTGGGTAATTTAGCAACTTAGTGGGACCCTGTCTCAAATAAAAAAAAAAAAGATGAGTGCACAGGCCCTGGGCTCAATCCCCAGTACCAATAAATACAATAAAATGATGTAAGATCAGAGAGTGGAGGAGAGGCTAGAACCCTGAATATCTGGCTCCTCATAGAATCCATTGGTTAAAATCCTTCCAGTCAGTACCTAAAACTACTTGGCTGGGGAACCAGGAGAGCCCCTCTCCTAACATATTTCTGCATAACTTTGTTTTTTAAATCAAATCTCCTTCCACAAAAATTGTTGTCCTTAGCCTCTTCCTACATAACAATTCCCATGTAGAAATTCTGTAGTCTGGTTCGTACTATATACTACTGTTTCTCTACATTTATTAAGTGCATGTCCCTGGCCCTCTGTCCAGAGTGTCTCTTTCCCCAGGTGTGGAGGACACCCTAGGACAGGTCCCTCCACGCCCACAGCGGGGACCTGTGGGAGGCTGAGCACATGTTGAGAAGCTGCCCTGGAGTTGCCATATAACACGAGACTTGGAGATTCTGCTGTGGCTTAACCTAGAGTGGCTCCTCTTCTCTCTCTCTCTCTCTCTCTCTCTCTCTCTCTCTCTCTCCAGTGAAATCTGAGAGCTAAAGGCAGGCTGCCAGGGAATGTGTTTTGAGGAAAGAATATCTTCAGCAGCTCCTACTCTGGCAGGAATAGCCTCCTTTAATTAGCTTGCAGGTTGGATTTGCTGCAGAGTGTGGAGGAAACTGAGGAGCTTGTTTAAATGTCCAGAGAAACCCAGGAAAGAGCTGACCCCTCAGAGGAGGAGGCTTTGGGTGCCAGGGGTGGAGGATGAGGCATGGGTGAGGGTGGGAGCCAGTGAGAGAAGCACTGAGACTCCCTGGAATTTAGCTCCCATCTTGAGGAGAAAACGGCAGTTGCCACACAATAGAGTACAGCTGTTGCTCTCGTGAACTTTACCTGCATTAATGGAGTATTTGGGTCAAGATTTCCACAAGTTCTTCCTTTATATTTTTGTAACAGCTTTATGGAGATGTAGTTCACATATGACACTGTAAACTCATCCCCATAAAACGCAAATTCAGTGGTTTTTCAAAATATGCACAGGACTGTGTAATTGTCACAATTTTAGAACTTTTTTTATCACCTTAAGACAAAAGCCCATACTCTGTCATCCCCAAGCTTCCCTGTAACCTTTGAGCTACTTTCCATGCATTCGCTTGTTTGAGGCATTTCACATGAATAGCATCCTATCACATGTGACCATCACAGATGGTCTTTCACCTGGCAGGATGTTTTCAAGGTTCATCTGTGTCGTAGCATCTATGAGTACTCCAATCCTTTTGCACCGATGAAAATATTCGATTAGATGGGTATTCTACTTCTTGTTTATCCATTCATTTAGTTAACACTTGGTTCACTTTCACTTTTTGGTTATTGCGAGTAA
This sequence comes from Ctenodactylus gundi, assembly GCA_004027205.1. Taxonomy (NCBI): domain Eukaryota; kingdom Metazoa; phylum Chordata; class Mammalia; order Rodentia; family Ctenodactylidae; genus Ctenodactylus; species Ctenodactylus gundi. The sequence continues at coordinate 7,051 of PVKB01003263.1, read as the reverse complement.
TTCTATTCTTTGGGTGTAAGTTTTGTGTGGACACAGTTTTTATTTCTTGGGGTATGGTAATTGAACCCAGAGCCTGTGCATGCAAGGCAAGCACTCTGTACCACTAAGCTACATCCCCAGTCCTATATGTTTTCCTTTTAATTTTATTATGAAGCAAGATCTCACTAAATTGCACAGGCTAGTCTCAAACTGTTGATCCTCCTGCCTCAGTCTCCTGAGTGGCTGGGACTAAAGGCATGTCTCATTACACATGACTGTGTTTGACTCTGAGAAACTGCCACATTGCTTTCCAATGTCCTCATTTTATTATTATTTTTTAAACCGATGGCTCTCAATCATCCTAAGACCAGCTTAGTTACATATATAACTCAACCAAATATGAATGAAGACTTGTAAGCAAGTGGTTGAGGCAGGGAGTTGTGTGTTCGGAGAATCTAGCTTGGGTTACAAAAATCCCAAGCCCAAATACAGAAGGATATTATCTGGCATAACCTGAAAAGTGAGGCAGTGTTACATTGATTTGGGTTTATGATAACCAGGAAAAGAAACTCTTAGGTATAAAAGTACCCAGCAACAAAACAAAAAACAGAAAACTCTACAGTACAACAACCCTTAATAACTATGGAAAAGATAAAGATTTTAGATAAAATTATTGATGGATTTTAATTATCTCCCCTGTCATCTGCATAGAGAAAACAAATTCTGAGTACTTAGAAATACTTCTAGGTATTTGATTATAAAGCACACAAGAGAAGTGCTTGAAATGTAAGTGTAACTAGGTACGAATTGTCACAATGAAGCTCACTTGTATAATTAGAACCCACCTCAAGGTATGGCCTGTCACCAGCAACCCCCCTTCAGGAAAAGCCCCACTTCAGGCCAACCCCTCCCCCAACTATCTTCAAGGGAAGAAGGATATCCTGACTTGTAACACCAACATTCTGAGACACAGGGATGCATTTTTAATACAGCGTTTCAGGTGTCAAGGACTGGCCAATAGAATAGATTTATCTAGTTGAGAGCGTGTCTTAAGACTCGGATAGAATTCTGTATTGCATGGTGTAATACAGTCTTCAAAATTAAATACTTTTAAACTTGCATATAAAATAAAGGGTATGACCTTAGCACCCAAGCCTCTCTTTATCACCACCTGTTTTCTTACGTGCGCATCAACAACAGACTTCAAAAGTTGAAAAGACATCTCCTTTTCCCTCCAGGATCTGAAGTTTATTCCAGAGAGCGGTCTGTAAGGAAGACCTAGCGCCCCTTGACCACAGGTGCTTTAACTGTGAAAGGCCTACAGCTGACGATGTACACACGGGCAATTCATCCCTCTGTGGGTTCAAGTAAGTAATGCTCAAAATAACGAGCGGAGAGTGACAGCAGACACACATCCCCTTTGTTTATCGGGCAGGATATGACTTGCCCCACCTCGACGTTAAGTGAGCTTGCTCGTACTGGGGCTGACTGCAAATTGAAAAGTCCATGATAACCGCCTTATGTGTGACCCTTGGTAGCAGGCATTAGAATTCCTCCAGAGGACAACGTACACCACGAGGGGAGATCATTCTGCAAGGGCGAATCACCTCTTACAGAGCTCTAGATGCTTCTGAAATGACTAAAACAGCTTTCGGTTTTATTCGGCTCTTCTCCCCAAGTTTGGGATGCCATGTCCTGCCAGGCGATACTGATGCCGCAGGTTGTGAGCCGGCGCACAGAACACGGAGGGCCGACGGCGCTCGGGCACACGGCCCGGGTCGCTCCGCCTGGTTCTTTTTGGAGCGGGGACGTCCAAGTTAGCCTTGCCCTCTCGCGGTCGCTCCCTCCCGGTGCCGGGCCGGCACCCGCCCTCTCCCCGTCCCCGCAGGCAGCCGGCACCCTGTCGCCCGCGCGGGGAGGCAGGTCCCGCCCTCCGGAGCGGCGGCGTCGCGCGGCCTCGTCCTCCCGGTCCGGGCGCGGCCCCCGAGCCGCGGAGGCGCCCCGCCGCCCCTCGGCCGGCCCGGCCCGCCCGGGGGAGGGGAGGGCGGAGCCGCCCTTGCGCCCGGCCGCCGAGGCCCTGCCCCGCGGGCCGCGACGGGCGGGAGCCCGCGGCGCTTTTCCCGCGCGGCTTTCCAGCCGCAGCGCCTCGTCCGTCCCGGCCCGCGGGCCCCGCTCAAACTCCGGGCGGGCGGCGCGGGGAGGCCGGGCGGGGGAAGGCCGGGCGGGCGCGGGGGAAGGCCGGGCGGGCGCGGGGGAAGGCCGGGCGCGCGGCGGGGGAGGCCGGGCGCGCGGCGGGGGGAGGCCGGGCGCGCTCCCGCTCCCGCTCCCGCTCCCGCTCCCGCCCCGCCCGCCCCGCCCCGCGCGCGCCGCCGCCGCCCATGTCGCTGCCCGTGGTGCTCCCCGGCTCCTGCTGCCCCGCGGCCGGGCTGTCCGGCGCGCCGCCGGCCGGGGGCCCGGGCGCCGGGGCGGCCGCCGCCCAGGAGGCGCCGCTGCCCGCGCGGCGCCCTCGCTGGCCCCGGCCTCGCGCCGCCGCCGCCGGGGTCCTGGGCGCGCCGCCCGCGCCGCCCGCCCGCCGCCCCGCCGCCGCGGGCCCCGCGCTGCTGCCCGCCCGCCCGCTGCTGTCGCTCGGGCTGCTGCAGCTCGTCCTGGGCTGCTGCATGGTGGCGCTCAGCTTCGGGGCGCTGTCGCTGAGCAGCTCCCCGCAGGTGAAGAACGCGTGCCCGTTCTGGGCGGGCTCGTCGGTGAGTGCCGCCGCCCGCCGCGGGGCGCGGCCCGCGGGCCCCGGGGCTTCGGGAGCGGCGGGGCGCGGAGGTTGCGGGCGTGTGGGTGTCGCCGGGCAGAGCCAGCTCTCGTCGGGCGGAAGGGTCTTCGGGTCCCGCGCGGAGACGCGAAGGGCGGCAGGTGGCAGGCGGGGCAGGGCCGGGCTCGCCCCTCGGCGGCCCTCAGGTCTCTCCGCTGCAGCGAGAGGGTGGGCCGGCCGGGGGAGGGCGGGGGTGCCGAGCGCGCCTGGCCACCGCGGTGTAATCGTGGGGTGAACGGAGTGGCAGATCGACGGGCGGGCGCCTCGCGGGGCTTTATTCCTCCCTAGCACACGTGTAAACGTGAAGTGTATCTGGTGTGGGGTGGCGTGGCCGGGTCCGGGGACGAGTTCGTGGGTAATGAGAGGGTGTGTGTAAGTGACCGCGGCGTGTACCCGGTGATTCGAGGACCCCCCCCCCCCCCCCACCCCGGGATCCTGGAGCCGTGCTGGCCGCTCTGCAGCATTTGAGTCTCAAGAAACTGAACTATCATTAACGAGGGAGCTTGATAGTGCTGCAGGACTTCCCGGGGCAGCGAGCTCAAAGTGCCAGCCTTGCTCCAGGACCCTAGCTAGGCCCGTCGGAGTCCCTCCCCCTCCTCCGCTGGGGTGCCGCCAATAAATAGGCAAGCCTCCCTGGGCACCGAATGGCTGCCCACCCTACTTCTAAGAACTTCCAAGACATCCACCCCTCAGTGAGTTTTGCTGAGGCCTGAGAGACTTGGAAACTTGGCTCTTGTGGAATGATAGTGGAAGATGAATAAATGACCTTTCTGAAACTAATGTAATCTGAGAGTCTGCCAATGCCCGTGGTTTTTACTAAGCTCTTCAGTGAGTGTGTGTCCTGTAGGAGCCGTTTTTGCAGGTCCACATATATCTGGGTTTAAGACTGAATTTTAAGCATGTAGGAAGGACTAATTGAACCCATTGTAATTGTTTGAAGGAGAACGTTAGATTCCTCAAGGCTAACCTGGAGTTTTGTACCTGAACCTGTGCCAATTGGTACTTCTTTTGAGACACTCTGATGTTAGACTTTTCCTTGGGGGAGCGGGGGTAGAGGTATATCCTGTGCCGTGATAAGTGAAGTTGTTCATTTGTGCAATATACAGACAAAGTCCTACCGCTGTGGCCCCACCTGTCTGGACTCTGGCTGTCTCTGGGAAACCACAGGACAGGTATTTGAACCAGGGTAGAAGTCACATCCATATGCTTCCTTCTCCATTTGTCCAGCTAAATTTGGCTAAATGGTGGCGGTTGGTTCCTCTAATACCATGGTTTGGAATATCACTTTTTTTTGGAGTTGTTCTTTGTAAATTCATAATTTATTGGTTTCTTAAAGATGGCTAGTTTAGGATTATTAAAAATTATTTTTCTCTCCTAAAATTAAACTCTGAAATCATTTCACTGTTGTGTAGATGTCAGCTCCACCACGGTTGGATTTGATGAGGTGAGGTGTAAGACAGAGGCCCTTGAGCAGAGAGTGGAGGCTGACACCTGGGGTTCCCTTGGGACACCCTTGTCCCTTGGACAAAGTAGAACAGAGAAGGAATTAGGGATTTGGAACAGGGGGTTTCTTTCCACATCACTTTACCCTTGACCACATAGGACTGTATGGAACTCTGTTGGCTACGGGTTGTTCTTAGTGTTTTTTATGACCTGCTCCTGAGGTTGACCTCAGAATTTGCAGTGACCACAGAACCAAAGGATACTGTATCTTTAGGACAACTAAATATGACTTTCAGAGTGGGCATTAGTCACCTAGTAGCATTTTGGAAAAAGCAACTTCACTTGGGTCATACAATTGAGGTTGTTTTTAAAAACAGTATTATGGAAGATTTATGCTTACACAGAACACTTGAACTGGGTTTCCGCTGGACCCCTTTCCCAGGCCCTGCCACCAGAAATAGGTATCTGGTAGACCCCAGAAGGATGGACATTCCTGCAGGTTAGTTGTGGGGTCCGTCCTTCCTGCTCCCTGGCCCATTTGTCAGGTTAAGTTTTCTTATTATTTTGAAGCAAGTTTGAGGCATCAGATATCTTATGTGTGTTTCAATGTGGGTATTGTTTTAAAAGAAAATATAACCAGCATAGAGAGATAGCATAGAAGTAACCAAGAAGTCTTAGGAACCCCCTTCTTTTAATATTTCATGTTAAAAAATTTAAATCTCAATAAGTGTAGAAAGAAGAGGATCATGATCCCCCACTGACCCAGCCATACCTTCCGCTGCTCTCAGATCTGGCCACTTCATACCCAGTATCACTCTTCTAACATCCGCTGGAATGTTTTAAGGCAAATTCCAGATATCACAACTTTAGCCATTAAATATTTCAGTGTGTTTCTAAAAGAAGGGACTTACTAACACATGACAACTGACTTAGGGCTAAACAAAAGTCCTTTTTTAAAAAAGCTGAAAAATTGTGACTTGACTGCAGGAATTCAAAAACAGCCAGACAGTACCCATTTAAAGTGTATCATTCCATGGTGTGCAGCAAACACAGAGCTGTGCAACCATCGAAGTCAGCTTCAGGACAAGCTTACCATCCGACAAAGTTACTAGCAGTTGGTCTTCCTTCCTCTTCTCCTTCTCTGTCCCACCCCTCTTCTGGAACCACCGATCACCCTACTTTCCATCCTTGTAGACTTGTCTGTAAATGGGGTCATGTACTAGGTGGTGTTTTCTGATTGATGCCTCCCCTTCAGCATGTTTTCAAGGTTCGTCCAGGTGTGCCGCTTGTCAGTGCCTTACTCCTTGTGATTGTGATTGCATTTTATGGGCACACTTTACCTTCCCTGGTGTCGGGGAGGAACCTATAGCCTAGCCCAAGCTAAGAAAGCACTCTACCACTGAGCCGCATCTCAATCTCTCTCAGAAGTTTTATTGGCATATGAAACTAGGTAGCCATTTTTCCCCTACATCCTCCGGTGAGTCCTCATTCTGAGCCTGAAGCTTTTGAGGCTTTTTTCACTTATATGAAGCCTGAAAGTGTATTTCATGTATTTAAAAACACATTCAAGAACTAACAAGCCTTTGAAAGGATCTTACCCATATTGTACATTTATATCTTTAGCAACTTTAAGGGAATATTTTTAAAGTACTGTTTGTTTTTTAGCAGTCGAATCACTTATCATTTTAATTTTTTTCTGGTATCTTGGTTAATGACTCAATATATTATTACTCTCTAGTTTCATGATGCTAAGAGATTAACCACCTTTAAAAACAACCTGAAATTGGTGGGTGGCCAAGGGAGGATTTTGATGTCCAGGCTGTGTTGCCTTGGCTCTCAGTTTGAGGAGGGATTAGTTCATATTAACTAGATCCATCTGGGATTATAAAAGATCCAGCCGACTACACTGAGCTGGATTTAATTAAAAGGAAGAGAGGGAGGGTTGCAGTGGTCTGTCTATCCTACCTGGAAAAATTTTTTTTCTGACTTTAATACATGTGCGAGAATCTTGAGGCAAATGGTATAGAATTTTTGTTTTTCTTGGGAATTTTTTTTTTTAACCATCAAAAGACATTTATTTCTCTCTGCTTTAAGTCATTGATCTGAATTTTGTTCACCCTTTCCTGAGTCCATAATTTTTGGGGCAAGATTCTACTTTCTTATGAAGAGAAGACGTTGAATATGGCGGCACATGCCTATAATTTCAGCATTGAGGCAAGAAGATCACAAGTTCAAATTCCAGCTGGGTAGTTTAGCAAATTCCTGTTTCAGAATAAAAAAGGGCTGGAATATAGCTCAGTGTAGGGGTCCTGGGTTCAACCTACAGTATCAACTCCTGCTCCCAAAGGCAGACATTGGTGAACATAAAGGTAAACTTTAAAGTAAAAAATGTAAGGACGGGGCTGGAGGAATAGCTCAGTGGTTAAAGTGCCTGCCTAGCAAGCTCAAGACCCTGGGTTTGATTCCGTAGTCCCATAAGCCAGGAGTGGTGGTGCACCCTGTAATCCCAGCACTTTGGAGGCTGAGGCAGGAGAATTGCCATTAGTTTGAGGTCAGCCTGAGCTCCATAATGAGTTTAGAACCAGCATGGACTGCAGAGCAAGACTCTGTCTCAAAAAAAAAAAAAAAAAAAAAAAAAAAAAAAAAAAAAAAAAAAAAAAAAAAAAAAAAAAAAAAAAAAAAAAAAAAAAAAAATGCCAAGACTAAACATAAAAAATAACGAATGGCCTAAGGAAGAAAACTAAAGTAAAAATTCTGAAGTCTTTACCAGTTAAATAGTAATATATACACATATATTTCATTAAATAGTACTTTAATATTTAAGGCACA